>UFQX01001409.1:0-28601 GCA_900497675.1 Arapaima gigas | reverse complement strand
GGGGGGGGGGGGGGGGGGGGGGTCAGCCATGACTTGTGGGTGGAGCTCTCCATGGAGCCCTGCTCAGCCCATAGCATCTTTGTCCTCTAACAATATTAAAATATAGACATTCTTTACATAGGAAAACGGTCATTTGTTTCAGGAGCAGCTGACCACTTCACAGCTTTTCATGTACAAGACAACACAAAACAGCTGTGAGCTGTAACTATGCTAATTATAATGTCACACCCAAGACAGTTAGCTGTCAGAAAGAGATACTCTTAACTGCAAACACATGGAAATACATTGGTAGGGTCGCCATGTCATAGTGACTGATACTTTGGCCTTTCAACCATGGTCCATTAATGGAACACCTAAAGATAGTTAACAAGATCCCCTTCCAATTATAAAAATAGCAAATGTACCTGAGAATCACAGGAGTTTTTACAGCCAGGATTTGGTAATGAAACACCACCAAACCAGTTGTAGTACCTCAGTGTCAGCGTTCAGGTGTTAAAAGTGTAATTTATTTCTGTTCCAATCTGACAGCAGGAGAGGATATTCGTTCCTGCTAAGAATATAGAGCCACGCGACCCATCAGACATATATGCTCCTGTTCTTCACCTCTCTGAATATTAGTTTCATGTGTACAGTATTATTTCTGTCCATTGGTCTGTCTGTGGCAGCAGCTAATTGCCAGGTGCTGGGACTTTCTATAACTTGTCTTTTTGTATGTTCCCAAGGTGCTTTTTTTTCATCCAAGGGTTCAGGAGGGTGTTTGTTACAGTTAGGCTCATCAAGCGGCACTGCACCCTAACATGTTAGGGATATTCATATTTCTTTTTATAGGCTGCACAAGTGCAAAAGCATGTCTCCAAATAGGAGAATGTCAGGAGGTGTTTTGATGGAGGCATACTGGTCATGGCACCAGGTTAACTTTGGTGAACACAGATGGCTGCTTATGTTGTCATGACAAAAAGAGTGACGTGTAAGAAAGAAACGCTGGCTTTTTATGTCAGCAGTTCTAAATGTGTGCCAAATTATGGCTTGCTGGGTTATAAAACAGTGCAGTATTTTTTAAACTCATTGAAAGGATTTGCTGACTATTAGAGTAATGGCATGGTTTGCTGTGGAGTCCAGTTTACAGCAGACATCGGTGCACAAATAAACATTGCCTTATTTAGCATTTGCGTTTCATATTTCCTCATGCTTGAGTGGCTTTCTCAATCTTACTACTACAGCTATAGTTACTGTAATTACCACTAAATAATTTAGGCTTTTGTATTTCACTGTTTATTCCAGAATTTGCAGAAAAGTTTGGTATTATTGTACTTACTTTTAATGAACAGTGTCAATAACAAAAATATTACACAAATAATGATCCAACTGCTTCCAGTAATGTTTGGATGCAGATACTTGACTCACATTGCCAGGATTTTCTATAATTTGGGTTTCTGTAATATCTATAATGTCAGTGTCATTTCTATAATTTATTTGCATAATTGTTACAATTCGGCTTTGGCCAAAAATTGCATTGTGCCCAAAAGGTTATTTAAATAATGAACAAAGGTTCAACACAAAAATTATTTGCATTAACAAAAGGTGTTGTATACTGTAGCAGTGACACTGTCATGGCTGTCCACCCTCCTGAAGATACTCACAGATTTCTTCATCTTCAGTCCCTGTCCTCTTGAATCCAGTTACAGTGTTCTATTTGTGCAACTTACTAATTGTTTTTAAAGCCAAAGTAAAGATTTTTACTACTGTTGTTTATCACCTAGTGTAATCTGAACCCATGACTGACAGAAACAGATGATGTTGTTGCCAATGTCCTCTACTCCATCAGCCCATCATTATTAAGCCATAATGTTTGTGGCTTTACTGTTGCTGATGAAGCATATCAGTTGAAACATTTTATTGCTATATACTTCCACTTGTGGCTTTCCTGAAAGTTTTCTTGAACATACCAATTCCATCAACCGTTAAAAATAATTAATTTTTATATGTTTATTAAGTATTGTGACATCAGCACCTACTTTTCATCAGTTTATTGGTTAATGTTCATGACAATCAGTAGCAAGAGCAGACAGTGCAGTGATGAAGTAAACAGATCTTAGTATAACAATCTTAAGGTCGTGTTCAAAGTTCCAGGGCTCAGTGCATCCCATTACCTTGAATCAGACGGATTACTGGGAATACTGGCTGAACAAACATTGTTCTTGGATTCACCACAGATGCAGGGCTGTTACAGAGCTGAGACACTACTATGAGTTCAGGATGGCCCATCATTGTGCAGTAGTGTTTTGGGTTGAGATATTACTCTTCGGTTAGTACATATCTTTACATTACATGAACTTTAACTATTGTGTTTTTAACTAATCTACATTTGTGTGCGTGCTGCAAGAAGACCAAGCGTGGGCGGGCATTAAACACATTCACTCTATCTTATGTCACGTTATATATTTTGAGTCACTTTATCACATATGGTGATGGAAAATTTTTCTATCGGTACTGTTTTGTGTAACTTTTACTGAGATCTGTTTGGTAACATTTTACATTTTCCTTGATTTTTCAAGAATCTGGCACTAAGTGCAGGGAAACTTGGAGGGATAACAGGATACTGTTGCCTTGCAGAACAGCCCATGCTAAGGCCAAAGGTGAAGCTGCTGAACAGGCCTCCAAAGCATCCAACAATGAGTCCAGCATTGCCAGGGCAGTGGCCAGGGAGCTGTCACCCTCCTTCTACCAACCAGGTGAGCTTATTGGATCACTACTGCCCCACTAGGACTAATCCACAGCCATGCAGATGCAGATGACACTAGACTCAGCAGAATGTCATAATACTGAAATGCTCAAAACACACTCAATAACAGCAACAGAATAATGATTTTGTCAAATTATGCAAGATTCAACAGACCTAATTAGCATAGCGTTTGGTTTCAACAAAAATGTGAGCACACACAGGGTTAAGCTCCCTTTCACTGATTCATGGGAAAGGACATCTGCATTGAACATTCATTGTAAGTTATACTAACATCATGCTTGTAATATTAAGGCAAGTTCACAAAAAAATCAGCTCAATTCACGACGCGCATTTCTGACAAATGTTTATACTTTATTCCTCATCGAGTACACATTGTTATATATACATGCAAAATCTAGAAGGAGTAGAGCCTAGTAAACTACTCTTGGAAGACTTAAATTGGAATGTTAAATCCCGGTCAAAAGCATGAGAAGACTTGCTGGTTTTTTTCCCCTGATGCATTCAGTTCTAAATTTCCAGCAGAAATTCCCAGGGTTTCTTTCCAGGTCATCCCATACAAGTATTCCCCAGGTTGCTCATACATACTTAAAGCTTTTTACTAGTCCTGTGTGCAGTGAGAAAAAAATAAAATGTCTGAGGCTACAGCCACACAGTAGTGAGGCAAATGCCAATCATATCAAAGGTGAAGAAATATGTTAAAAGGAGCAGCAGAGCTTAAAGCGTATCAAGCATTGTTACTATATCTAATCTGAGAGTTTTTGCTGTCCTTTTCACAGTTGCCTTATGGTGTATTTTAGGTTGTTATATGTTTGTTGTCTCTGCTTTCTTTTCATTCTCACTTGCATCAGTCATAGTACTCTCTTGTTCAGAACTCTCTAGGACTGCTGAAAAAAGCTGTGCATAAAAACGCACTGAACTGGACTGAATCTAAATTTATTGCTTGTTAGTTTAATGCAAAGAAATAAGTATTTAGTCTATGGCTACTTCAAACATCTTCCAGAAGTGATGTGTTTAAAAGCAGCATAACATGTAATATATCACCTTCCATTCACATAGGTATGAATAGCTGAATGTTTTGCCCCACAGGCTGTAAAATATATGTACTGTAAATGGAACTCATAAAAACAGCTGTGAATTCTTAGGTTTACCTCCAGAACCATTCAGAGTTCTCATATTTTGCAATGTCGTACTGTATCAATTACCAACCAGACTAGTTACAGAACAGTGAATCACTATGGTCATTTCTTTCCCCCTTTATATATATATATATATATATATATATATATATATATATATATATATATATATAAATTATTACTTTCATTATTCTTACACTTTGCTGTGGCATATAAACAATGGCTTTTTAGAAACAAACCTATATATATATATGTTTGTTTCTAAAAAACCATTGTTTATATGCCACAGCAAAGTGTAAGAATAATGAAAGTAATAATTTCTGTGTGGACTGTGACTATGCCATTTGCCCTCCAACACTCCTTTGCTCACCTCCAATCCACCTCTCTGTTCTTCCTAATAAGCTCAAAAATACAAAGCAGTGCACATTTCAGAGTCATTTTAATTAAAGGGTCTATTAGCAGGTGTTGCTTCCTGTGAATTAACTGCAGAAGAAGAGCCTCAGTGTAAATATTAAACAAGTGTTCATCTGCAGTCATTCATTTGCCGTCTTGGCTATATTTGAAAAGCAGTGGAAGCCAAAAATAACGTCTGGAATCTTGGGGCTGCCAATTTATTCAGCTAAAATGTAAAATTTAGACATGGAATAACTTTTGACCTTTTGTTCTTGACATTTGATGGTATTTATTCACAATTTTGAAAAAGCAGCAAAAAAATAGTCCCTTAAATAATTTTAGAATAGCCCCTTAAAAAGACTGGATATCAAATGTCAAATCATACTAAATATCAAAAAAGCAAAAGGATACAAAAAATATATACATTTCCCGACTCACGCCACCCACAGTTAAGGACAGTGCACTTTTAAGACTGTGCTGTTTTTGGACCATATTTACGAATGTTTCACTTTAGTGACCATGCACATGTGTACTTTTTCATTAAAACTCACGTCTTTGACCAAAACTGCATGATCTACCTGTATTTGCCATTACACAGGCGCTGCAGCTCATAGATGTTCATTTCTTATATGAAGTGTTTTGTTAAAAATAAAAAACAAATTGTGCAACACCCACATAAGAAGATAAAAACAGGAGCTTTTAGCAGGAACCACATCGACACCAATCTGAACTCTGGATCGTCATGATCCCCGTTTGCCATCTGTCCCTTAAATACTGTGGTCGTACATGTAGCTGGTAGTTCAGAAGGTGGGCATAGCCACTATCTGACATATGCCACAAATAATTGATTTTTGTAATTCCTTTTGCATCTTCCATCCATCCATTACCAGTAACCACTGTATTTGTATCAGGGTTGCAGTTTTGCAGCCTATCCTGGAATAATTGAGCACCAGACTATGAGACAACACCCTGGATGAGACGCCAGTCCATAACAGTCATTTTCAACTCTTTTGCTTATTTCAAACGTGTAATGTGTTTAGTGAGTGTATTTATACTAAAATAGATATATGGAGCCATTTCCTGGAGACTGGGACCTCACAGTGCCCGGCATTTTCTGCAGCTCACTACTTGTCTCGAAATTCAAGAGATCAGTGAGCGGTTTTGCTTCTTCTTTATGCCACATGAATGTTATCAAGTACATCCAAAAGCACTATACAAAACATGAAAATTGGGTCACGTACAACAGGTGTTTTCCAGCTATGACAGAGCTCTTGTTTTTCTTATTTCTTCAGTGTTTACTACAGTTGATGCAGTGAGTTCTACTGTAAAGTGTAATAAATTCTTTCATGTTTGGGGACAAAAACCAAATGAGTTTATGTATATGATTGTCTATTTATCCAGGGACTGAATTAGAGTTATAGAGCATCTTTGTGTCTCTGAAAGCCTTTACACAGAAAATATTGACAGATTCCTGAACATCTACAGGGCCTGAGTACCTGAAGAAGAGACTGCTCCAGGAGATTGCAGAGAGCAATGAGAACACAGAGATCGCTATACATGAGCCTCTGTTAGCAGAGGAACGTCCTCCAACACCTCCTGAGAGCCCCCAAATGCACGAAATGGACAACTTGGGCCCAAACTCCACCCCCGCCCGCACACCATCCCCTGCTCCTGCAACCCCCCCAGAGTTCAGGCGCTCCAAGCAAAGCACCAGCAAAGAGGACGCCCACCTCCTGAGTCCCGGGGTCTGGAATGGAGAAAAGACCAGCCGAGGCAGTGGCAGCCAAGGGAACAGTCGTCCCAACAGCCGGCCAGGCAGCAGGCCGAGCAGTCGGCCCCCAACACCCTCCTCTTCTGCAGCACTTCTCCCACCCCCTGAAGACAGCCATGGACTTTCCCGCACTCCAAGCCGGCAGAGCAGCAAGGCTGAGCAGGGCAGTGACCTGGAGATCAAGCCTCTGGAGAAGACAAACTCAGAGCATAGAGATGCTGATGCTCTTATCAGCGCCACCACAAGGAATAGTCAGGTCTACTCAACAGATGAGGAGGACCATGTCCCAGTCTTCAAGGCGCCATCCAAATCTCCTACCCCTGAACCCAAAGAAGATCTCAAACAAAGAGCAGAGATGGAAAATGAGTCCCTCCATGAGGACCTACCTTGTACTACAGAGAACAAGCTAGAGAAGAATACTGTAAGGGAGCTGAAACCTGAGCCCACTGCGCCACCAAAAACTGCTCCAAAGCCAGAATCTAAACAAGTAGCTAAAGTTGAGTCAAAGCCAGAGCCTAAGGTTTTAGCTAAGCTGGAAACCAAACCTGAACCTAAACATTTGGCTAAGCCTGAGCCGAAGCCTTTCACTAAATTAGAGCACAAACCAGATCTTAAGCAGTTGGCTAAGCCAGAGCTTAAGACTGTGGCAAAACCTACAGCCAAACCACTTTCAAAGACAGATCCCAAAGCCGATGCCCGGGCCAAGGCCTTAATCAAGGCTCCCACTGAGATGAAGGAGTCATTAGAGGTTCAAGAGGTAAGTCTCATTGTTTCTGTCTATAAACTTTTTTTGAACTAACCCTTGACCTTAAGGCAAGATATGAGTCTTAGATACACTTTTCAAGATAAAGGGTTTCTTTGTGAATGTCTCTTACATCAGTAGCCTGGTAATTCAGTGGCTAGTGTGTCTCAAAGCACCAGGGCTGTGTGATTGGTCATAGGTTCAATACCTGTTCCATCTGTGTGGCATGTCCTCCCTTCGTTCACACAAGGTTACTCTGGTTTCCTCCCATAGTCCAAAGATATACATGTCAGTGTGACTTAATACAACATGCCCAGCATTGTGCCCTATGCCTGCAGAATAGGTTCTAAACTGCCATGACCCAGCAGTGGACAAGTAGATGTAGATCCTGAAGGAGTGACAATCAAACAATGCATTTAGCTGATGTTGTTGCCATTTTCCCTAGATGGCGAGGGGTCCTCTTTTGTCTCCTTAATGCACACTTGCCACTAGTAACAAAGTGCTCATCCCTCTCATCTCCCTTCCTGCCCGCGGCCATTGTAACTGCTCTGCCACTTATGTGTGTTTACATCTCAGTCCTGATCCCTTCATAATTCCTCTAATTGTAGACGCGCAAACTGTGGGAACTGCGGATGCTCTTTATTTTAAAGCTAAACAAAGAGAATTTCCACTCCATCTCTCAAACATACCAGGCTGTATGATGTGTGCAGACTGTGTACATGGTGTGTTACATTATACCGAACCCAACAAGCTTTTTCTGCATGATGTTAATTGAGTACAGTACTTAAGTACTTGAAAATATTAATATAACCATGAAAAACCCTCAAAATCTGTTGGAATTCTTTTCATGACTAAAAAGTCACATTTACCACAAAGCTACAGTCAACAATACAGATTTCAAATAAATAAAAAAGACTTTGCCGTACTTTGTAATACACGATCACCACAAACTTTTTTTTTAATGTTCATTGTTCACAAATTTATCCCATAAAAAGGGGCAACATTCATCATCTTGTGACTGATCACTGACAAAACAGACAACAAACCAAGTATGAACCAACCAAACCAAGTACGAGAAAAGCCATCCAGGGGAGGTCACTCAGGACAATGTCACCCTCCAGTATAATGACAAACCTAGCAGGGTTGATCTTTGGCTCATCATTCACCACACTGAGAAGTTCTGCTAAGTGCAAAGTTCATCTACGTCTTCTGCCTGAAATACATAATAATATTTCATGGATGTTTCATCATGTGGAATAAGTTTTAAATGCATGCAAGACAACCTACAGTCCAGCTTTTGGAAACCCCGATTCTTTTTCAGGCTGGAACACAGGGAAGGCCTGACTTGCTCCTGGAAAGAAACAGGAGACAGTGAAGTGAGGTGCAAACAGAACACAGTTGTCAACCTCTAACCAGCTGTGGAGGACAGTGATACTTACACACACATCAACAAATAAGCTTCAAACTGGTGTCACATACCATAAGATCATAGGAGCTAGAGATGCTTCCCAAAGCCTCTGTATTTCCAGCCAGTTCGGTGATATCTAGAAAAATGTGTGCTAAAAGTATTCACATACACCTTCTTGGATAGTTAAAGCAATTTACCACTTAATAAATGTGAGTTGTTGCAAAAAAAAGCTTGCATATGGAATTCTTCCTTCTAAAGTAAATTTTAATACCACTGAATATTGTATAATCATCCTCTGAGCCTGGAAAAAGTCTTCCAGATTATTCCCTTAGCTTTACCCTTCACACAAACATGCTGACAGTAATGGCCGGCCTGGAAGCCCAGTACCTCCCTCTAGCGCTGAATAATCACAGTGCAAACATGGAAAACTTGTTTTTGCAGAAAAGTGTCCCTGTTGCGCAACCAAGCAACTCTCGCAATCTGGCATTCAGTGCGCAGAGTGACAGAAAGGAAAGATTTTAACTACAAGAAAGAAAATGAGTTAAAGATGTAAGAGAGTTTCACAAGACAAATTGTGGGCTTTAGTCATGCCCCATTTAGGAAAGGTGGGCATTTTCATGCTAAGGGTGGGTAAAGTGGTTTACTTTGCCTTCTTCTGCACTTCTTTCACTTGTCAACACTGTAGGAACATGCAAAGTCAAACATGAAGCTTGAACAACTGTGGCCTTTTGTTTCAGGGACCGAACACAGTGATGATCTGCATGGTAATCCTGCTGAATATCGGTCTGGCCATTCTCTTCGTTCACATCTTGTCATGAAGAACAGTGACCAAGGTAAGTCTTTGCATCACATAAAGTGTCTCACCAGTTAAGTAAATGCAGTATTTATTCTAACCCAAGGGATGTAGTGTTACAGAAACTGTGTATGTTGTAACGATTGTTCTGCTCCGCTGTGCTTTTTCGGGTTTCCCGTGTTCAGGGGATTCAGTCATTGCTCACTTGACGTCACATGAAAGCAGTGATGGTGTATTTTACAACTACCATTTTTGGACCATGTCAACTAATGTTAAGTTTAGAGACGGTGCTCATAAGTACCTTTTCATTAAAACTTGTGTCTTGAACCCTAATAATAATATTTTCCCCCATCCAGGGGCATCACTTGTACACATGGGTGTATTTTATTAAAAACAATAAATAAATTGAGCGACATACATAAGAAAATGCAAAACGAGAACTTTTGGCAACCGCCTTCACAAAAATTCAAGCTCCATGGTGCGAGTGATGAGACTCCTGTCCTCCATCAGTCCCTTAAATACTGTAGTCGTACCTGTGGCCAATAATGCAAGATGTTACAAATATTTTTTTTCGTTGTCCAACTTTAGTCCTTTTTTTAATCCACAATGCATCATTTAAATGTTGGTGGTAAAACAATTACACATTATTATTGCCCAGCCTTATGATTAAAATAGTACCTGTCATAAGAGCTCACAGGAGGGGGGATTTAACCCAGTCGCGCAGTTAGCAGCCAAGTACGGCTAGCTGCAGAGCTTCAGTCCCTTAACCAACCGTGACAACTGTATTCCCTGATAGAACAGTTTGGGAGACTTGCAAACAGACTTAATAATTATAAATGATAATTAATATTGAAAATATACATAATAGAAAAGGTCTAATGCCAGCATCTGTTCGGCAGATGGTGTGAATTCCTGCATTTGACAATAGAGTGAGGTTGTAATAAGCTGCCGACTTGCTCAAACAAAGTGATCACACCCTCAAAACATGTCAAATAAACTAGATGAAAGTTGTTATATGTTTGTTTGTTGGGAGTTTTGTGTTGATGATGAAAGTAACTTTTAAAAGAAAGTAGTTAAAACACTCGAGATCACCATAAGGTCTTTGAAAGCAGCTACTGAAAAATTATACAGGAAGTAAAATAAATATATTTTGGTTTTGCAGTGTATTGTAGGTTTACTGTGTTAAAAGCTGTGCTCTTCTACTAGTTTTTTTTTTTTTTAACCAGGCATCTGTTGTTGCTTTTGCCTTTATCCTTCCACTTGTATCTAACAGTATGCGATAAAGGCTTTGCTTTTGTGTTACTTTGACATCTTTTTTCCACAGAAAATCACGTCACTGCTGTCAAAGACAAATGACCTCCTTTTCCAGCAAGAACTTTGAAAACACCAGGAAGCAACGACCATCTACAGACGCGAACACCCTGACTGTAGGCTGTGCTGCCACTGTGACATGAGGCTCTGCGAAGCTGCGACACCTTGAATGGCGATTTCTCTGCAGGTCATTTTCACGGTGTAATGTACAAGTGGCACTTTGGTCTGTGAGAGCGTTACGGAGTGACGGGTGGAATTGTAACTGGAAGGAGCCGTGCCAAAAAATGATTAATGCCCCAGTTCAGAGAGTTAGTGGCTGAAGTCGCATGTGGACCATTCCTCTGAATCAGGTGAATTTAACGTTTCACTTTCAAATGGCTCGTGTGTCCCTCACAGAGAACCGAGGTGTGAAAACTGCAGCTCGAGTTGTTTCCGCAAACACCGTCAGTTCATGAATACAAATCACCAATATGCAAATAACTATTGACCCAACTGCAGCAGTTTTCTCTTCATATCCTTACAATGTTACAACGGATGAAGTGAATGAAAAGTATGAAAAGTAAGGCCTTCCTCCTGATTTGTTTTTTGAGTTCGAGTTGCGTTCAGTAGTTGTTTTAATTAATGTAGAAACTGAATATATAGCCATACATATAATTGAATATTTTTTCACAAGTCACCCAATGCATCCTTCAGGTGTTTTATGTGTAACATCACTAAGTTGGGCTGTTAGTGACAAGTCAAACGCTGCCCGTGAGTAGATCAGAAATGTGCGCAGTGATTCGACAAGTCGTCTCAACGATCTCTCTGAGGTGCCCGCCGCCTGCCTGGAAAGGGGAGGAGATCTGTACAATGGCGAGTAATGAAACAGGATGAACCCCTCCATGCGCCCCACCGGGTGAGATCCCTCTGAAGAGCGCCGACGCCGACACGCCGACAGACTGCAGTCACTGTGCAGCCAGACTTTGTTCTACTGCTTTGCTTTTCAGGGAAGGGATGTATCAATATATTGTTTTGCACTTCAGAGTTCATGGAGACATGAAGACCTGTTTGGATGTCCTAGTAGCGGCGTGTTTGCACTGCATGTGATAATAAGCAGAGCCTTTTGTCATAGAGTCAATGCATGGTGAAGGCCAGAATAGACCCTTCTCAAAAGATGGTTAATACAGCAGAAATAAGGAAGCCTTGCAGTGTCTGTACTTTTTACACAGGTTGCTGCCAGTCATAAGTGGACGACATTAAAGGAAAGCTGTCTTTTGCACATGAAGATAAAAATATGAATGAGCTGTGCCGTATTATTGCATTTTGGACAGAACGGATAGCTGAGTTTTGTACTGTTGCCGAGTACAATAGCTGAGGTTTTACACGGCAGATGGAGCGCATTTGTAAAGCGTGGTTCCTGTCGGTCTGTTGCAGTGAGTAAAAAACGAGAATGTGTCATTTAAAAGCATTGTACTCAGACGTACTTAAAGGGAAAACTGGTCGTGTAATGAAAGCAGCCTGGTTTTCTTCCCAGATTTTATATGCATGTGTGCACTTTTGTACCTTTTTAAAGTATGTACGGTTTCATCAAAAACAATCATGTAGCGTTTGCATTATGAGAATGTACTATTCAGACCAGCCTGCTCTGTGTAGCCCCTGTAGGCCCCATGTTACCTCAGGCGGCCAGATGAAGGAATGAGTAGTTTGCTTTGACGGAACTCCAGGTCTTACATTAGAGAGTAGAAGGCACTCTGATAATGTACGCAGTCTGAATCTTATCTGTGCCAAAGGAAAATGGTTTTTTCTAAACATTTTTATTACCCTGTTCCCAGATGACATTCAGTCATGAGATACTGAGCGTTTTACCAAGTAATACATGAACAGTAATGTAAGCAGACACAGAGGTACAGTTTCCAAGCAAGGGCCGGAGGGCTTATTCTCACGTTTGTGTCTAATTGGGGTGTAAATGAGCCGAACGTCTCAAAATATAAATAACCTGCATGGCTATTTGTGCCGTAGGCGTATCGTTGAAAAATGTAACTGGTTTGTTTTTCTCCAGACCAGCTGAGCCTGGTTTTGGTGACCCACTGGGTAAACGTATTTTTCATTTATAACGTCCTTACAATGAGATATAATTCACTGAGCTGGTCATTGAATTACTGCCAAGATTTACACAATTTTTAACTGAACCTATTTGGGTGTTTACTTAAGGAGTTCCTAGAAATAAAATTAGGAATAAATTAATTGTTAGTATTAATGACTTTATGTTCCTCAGCTTGAAGGACTGGCTCAGAACGCTGATCCCAGCAAGCGGTTATTGAAAGTGAGTGACAGCAGTTACAGTGAATACAAGCTCAGTTGATTCCAGCTTTATTAATTGCATTTTTTTAAATGAATCGAAGCTTTGTTTAAGTTGAATGCTAATTTATTCTCGGCTTCACAAACCTTCACATGAAGAGGACGTGTGTTTTCAGCTGTAACAAAAGCCCTGATACACAGGGGATCACCTAGACCGGGAGTGAGAAGTGCTGCTCCAGAAGTTCATACTAACTACATATTTTGGCTTACCTGATTGTTCATTTTTGTTTCAAAATAAAAATAATATGTGAGAATGTGAGAATTGAGGAAATTATGAGAAATTTAAAAAGGCCTGGTGATACGTGCAAGAATGTCTGCTTGTCACTTGTAACCAAGATGAAACTTACAGTTGTATCCCTGCAAAGACACATGATTAAGTCCTGCATTTTATGTTCTAAAGTTTTGGAGCAGATGGTCCTACCCTAAAATATATCAATTAAGAATAAAAATATTTTTCAAGTTTTATGTCATATTGCTTGATTTTTAGTTATGACACGTTTTGTCCCACGATGACTCTCTTCAAGACAAGCAGAAGGAAACTGAGCATTTTGTCATTTTAGAACCATCTTTTACTGTACTGGAAAAATGTTTCATGCACCATTTTTCTGTATTTGTCTTTGTATTTTTTCGGGATACCGCTTTTTGTGTAACTTAAACATGTCCTCACAAATCTGTTCATTTGTCCTTTTTCCAAACCATTTACCGTATACAGGGTCCCATCAAAGTTGTTTAAAATTATATTTTTAAAGATAAATTCTCAAAACTATTTTCACTTTATTAAAAAGTATTAAATATAAAACTGCCAACAATGGAAATTACACAGTGCAATAGTGTTAATTGGCCTGAGCACAATTTTTACAGTGTACTATTTTTCACTGCACTTCCCACACTGTCATCCAGTTAGTAGTTTTGATTGTAAAAAATGCAAAAGATAAAAAAAGAGTGAAGGGCAGAAAATGCAAAATATTTCTTAGGGAGAAACAGGGTGGGACGGTGGCACAGTGGGAGGTGCTGTCACCTCACAGCAGCTGGGCTGTTTGGGTGAGGGCTGGAATCCAACTCAGTCTGTGTGGATTTGGTATGTCCTCCCTGTGTCTGTGTGGGTTTCCACCAGGTGCTCTGGTTTCCTCCCACAGTCCAAAGACATTTGTTTCAGGTTAAAAAGGGTTACTGTAAATTGTTAGTGTGACCTGGTGCCCCTTCCAGGGTACATTTTCCTGGCATAGCAGCCAGTGATAACAAGATAGGTTCCTGACCACATTGACTCTGAGCACGACAAGTGGTTAAGGATAATGGATGGATTACAAAGAAACCGTATTTTTACTGAAAAATTAATGTCTTGTCTATTCTAGAGATGTGAGGCAGTGACAAAGACAGCGACTTTCTGCTCCACCTACTGGCATGTTTAACATGTCACCTGACACAAGCAATGAAACCCAGATGGTTTTAGTCCATTACTGTGCACCAAACATTGATTTCATTTGTAAATATGGATTATACTACAAGTGCCCACAACTCCAACTAAATGCAGATGTTGGTTCAATCTTTTTTTTGTTTATAGAGGAGATTTATTGGGAAAAAGGGGCAAATTAAAACTAAAGAAATAAACACTACAGTTCTGTCAAATGCCGAGAAATACAGTTACTCGAGTGGCCCAGATTAGAAAAGATGGAAATAACAACCGCTCATGACCTGTATCACTGTAACAGCCTCGCTGTGCCACCAGATGGAGACTGAAATGAGTCTACATTAATACCAGGGTCCCCGTACAGGAAACTAACTGCAAAAGGGCATTTTAAACCAAAATGTTGTAGACATGTACCTCAGGTCACAAACATCTGACTGACAAATTGCAGAACATTCCACTCCTCTACACAATTCTATTTACTGAAATTTCACAGTCGCAGAGCAAAAATGGCCTGCGATTCCACTTCCTATTCAGCAGCAAAATGGCCTCAGTTGGGGGTTAGAGGGGAAGGAGAGGAGAAGAAATGGGGTGGGGTGCTGGAGGAGAGCCTGGCTTTCAGCCTTATGTGGATTTTCCAAGATTTTATTCAGTGTTTTTTAAAGTTATCATTAGTTATATCCACAATTAGTTAATCGAATTAGTCAATTCAAAAATTTTGTGGAAACTACCGGGCAGATAAATAAGCGCAAGTATGTAGTATTGCACTTACGCTAGTAAAGATGTGCATAAAGATGAAAGTGACCACAGGTTTATGTAACGAATCAGTGTCATTCTCATGGCCAGTAAAATACATTCAGGATTTTAAGGTAAAATGCTTTTTGATACTTTCTCCAACTTACCGACCTGCAGCGGATGAAGTGCACAAGTGACACGTGAAGTAACATGGCACCATCCTGGCCATGTGAAGCAAAACAACACACTGTGACTAAGATATGGTGTACATTGCATATTTTTTAATTTTCAGTTTTATTCAAATTATATTTTAATGCTACATCATGTTAATAGAAAATAATGAAGTAAAACCGGTTCCCCGTCCACGGTGCTTCCTGCTTCTCACCTGATGCTTCCGTAATAAAGGAGCACTGACTGTGCGAACTGCAAAAGAAAATAGAATAAATGAAGTTTAATAGAGAATTTTCAGTTCACTTTAGCTTTCTGATGTTTATAATAGAACTTGTGAATATAAAGATTTAAGTGAGGTTATTAAGCATTTATTGACTGTGATCTAATGGGTGGACTTATGAGCAATTCTGAGTTACAAACAGACTTCCAATTCTAACTGTGATTGTAAAAGTAGTAACAAGAATATTTATCGATGCTGCTAATCACTCCTGGGGATATTTTTAAGAGAGAGAAGCTGAAACTCGTAGACATCCTGTCATATCGAGAGGTTGCGGTTGATGCCTTGTGAATTAAAACCAATCCCTGCCAATCCTGAAGTTACAGTGTGGGTTTGGGGCCTGGTTCTGGGTGATGTAGGTTGTCTGCTGGCTCATGCCCGCCTGCATGTCACCTGTGCTTTGTGACACATACTCTACCTGCAAGCATTTCATTTTAGCCTAATGGATCTTCAGTGCTCTTCCACACCTCACCACACACAGATTCCACGCTTCTCGGAGTTTGTACAGAAACAGATTTTCAACCCTGTGGGACAATCATTCTTCCCATCTCGCTGACTTCCCTGGGGGGGGTCTTCTACGTGATCTCTATTCCTTTCAATGTAATGTATGTTTAAAAAAATCGGACTTCACCCAGTCAGCATAGTATCTTCATCAGGGATTGTTACCAAACTTAAAGCCTAAACTAGTAACAGAACAAGGGGTTCCACACTTATGACAATGGAAACGTTAAGGTCAGCATAAAATTTACTGAGAACAGCATATTTTTCTCATTTTTTTCCATCATTTGAACAAAAATATGCCAAAGATGTTGCATTTTATACATTACCAGCCTTTTTTAATTTCACTTATTGCTTCCCAACATCCCTTTAATCTCTGCAAAAGAAGCATTCTTAGAAGCTTGATCACGGTGCTGAAATTTCAGTTCGGTTTGGATTACGCCTCCCACTGTAAGCTTCAATGCAAAGGTGAATAAACATGTTCTGCGGTGTTTGCTTAGTAATTCACAGATGTAAAAGAAATCCGCGAACTGAGGATCGCCTGATGTATCCGGTCAGCATCTTCAAAGGTAAATAATGGTCATCGGTAAACAGGAAAAACATACACCATTTTGTTCGCTGTTTTAAGTAAACACTGAAATGCTATTGAAGCAACTTTTCACCCCTAACCTGTGTGCAGGCTTTTCATTGACGTCCTCAGCTACATGAAAGTCTAAATACCATGAATAGCAGCACAAGGGCCACACCTGGGTCCACACCTCACACTTTCTTCTTCTCACTTTCAAATGAGTCAGCTCTAAAGTAACCTGCTGCTCCCTTTCATTCTACAGAATTGGACACTTTGATCATTTTATTGTGTAGATCTGTTTAAACACGCCGAAGCATAAGGATGGTCTGTATTTACAGGATATTTACCCTGTTTGTGATAGACAGAGCTGGTCTATTACTCCTCTCAAATTTTTAATCTTATACACCTAATACACCTAACACCTCTTATACACACATAATAAGAAGAGCTGTAATCCATAAAGTGTCCTGAGATGAGCCTTGTTCTGACGTCCGAGTCCAAGACTGTTGTCTACAGAGATTCTCTCATCACGTCCTCACAGGGGGGCTGCACTGCAGCAGTTGTGCTGCCAGAGGGTAGCATTCAGCGCAATTCTTAGCACATTTCATTCAGAAAGACGAAAATGCTGGATCCGGATTCCACTCGGCAGTTTCTTTTACTTCGGTTAAAGATTTTTCCGCAATAGGTGCTATTTTCATGCTTTTCGCCATTTGACTGTATTTCTCATCCTTTAACCATACAATCCTGACCCTGCAGTTTATTTTCAATGTTCAAAAAAATTCAAACTTCAGAAATAACAATAAAGATGTGAAAGAGCAGAAAATGGTTGAACACTTGCACCATAACAAGAAGAGACAGAACTGTGGGCAGAGCAAGAGGCTTTTCTCATCCCCCTGGGTAGAAAGATTCATTATAGAGACAAAAGAATGTATGCTGAGTATAATATTGCTACAGGCACATTCATAAATTTTGTCCAGACCGATCCACACCTCACCCTCCCTGCCTTGCGAAATCTGAATGATAGGTTCCCGCTCAAAGGCATTTCCGGCAGGTTGGGATGACTGGGCTCTTTGTGTGGAATTGTGACAGACACCCTGCCCAAAAATATTGCACTAAACACCCAGAGGGAGACCATTTGCTGTCTTACACTCCTTTTGTTGTTAGCCGTTTTATGAATACTTGTGTCTTTCGGGCATCCTATACAATTAACTCGAGCAGATTTACTTCCATTTCATATACTGAAGGATTACATAGCTATGTTTTTTGTTGGTCACCGTAACCCATCACACACACCTCTGCAAGAACATGAACAGTGCAGGTACCTGCAGCCCTCTCTCAGCCCATGGCAGTAACCCCCTGCAAATGTGTCAGCTGTTTTTTTTAATGCTGTTGCAAAATAATCATAATTTTGAAGACCAAACTGGGCAGCATTCTTAAAATCAGGCTCCTCTTACCTGTACAGACCCTCAATGTCATTAATGCTTAAGGCACCTTAGCAGCAGGATAAATATCTAAGTAGCCAACCCTGTAAATGAACAAGCTGGCTTTTCCACCACAACTTTCAATGTGTGCGCTGAAGTCCTCTTGTTTATAGAGTTAAGTCCATATGACGTCAGCCTTGATTCATACACCTTAACTGTGAACCTCATTCTAGATGAAAATCTGAATTCCTGCATGTAACACACCAACCTGAAGGTTGGGTGAAAGTTATTCCATAAAGAAAGGAAAAACCCAACAAATAGTTAGATGATCTTTCACATTTAATGGAACAGCATTCATATCAGGGCAAAAATTTCTTAAGACAGGACAGAACTGATGTCTTAAAAGTAAGGCCCTCAGACATTAAAGGCAGCATTTAGTACTCTTCTCCCTCCTCTTCTCCATCCATGCTATCAGCCCCCACTTCCTCATAATCTTTCTCCAGGGCAGCCATGTCTTCTCGGGCCTCAGAAAACTCTCCCTCCTCCATTCCCTCACCCACATACCAGTGCACAAAGGCTCGCTTGGCGTACATCAGATCGAACTTGTGGTCCAGGCGAGCCCAGGCCTCAGCGATAGCGGTGGTGTTGCTCAGCATGCACACAGCCCTCTGAACCTTGGCCAGGTCTCCACCTGGAACCACAGTAGGGGGCTGGTAGTTAATGCCCACCTTGAAACCAGTGGGGCACCAGTCCACAAACTGGATGGTGCGCTTGGTCTTGATGGTGGCAATGGCAGCATTCACATCTTTGGGCACCACGTCACCGCGGTACAGCAGACAGCACGCCATGTACTTGCCGTGACGAGGGTCACATTTCACCATCTGATTGGCCGGCTCAAAGCAGGCGTTGGTGATCTCGGCCACAGTTAACTGCTCATGGTAGGCCTTCTCTGCAGAGATAACCGGGGCATAAGTAGCTAGAGGGAAGTGGATACGAGGGTAGGGTACCAAGTTGGTCTGGAACTCGGTCAGATCAACATTGAGGGCACCGTCAAATCGAAGTGAGGCTGTGATGGACGACACAATTTGACCAATCAGCCTGTTGAGGTTGGTGTATGTGGGACGCTCGATGTCAAGGTTTCTGCGGCAGATGTCATAAATGGCCTCGTTGTCGACCATAAAGGCACAATCTGAGTGCTCTAGGGTGGTGTGGGTGGTCAGGATGGAGTTGTAGGGCTCAACAACTGCCGTGGACACCTGGGGAGCTGGGTAGATGGAGAACTCCAGCTTGGACTTCTTGCCATAGTCAACAGACAGGCGCTCCATCAGCAAGGAGGTGAAACCAGAACCGGTACCACCTCCAAAGCTGTGGAAGACCAGGAAGCCCTGCAGACCTGTGCACTGGTCAGCCTGGAGAAAGAGCACAGTTTAGTCACCAAACAACAAAGACCAGATACACCACAGAAAACAGACACGATATCCCCTCATAATATTCCTGCTCATCAGTTTCACAAAGATCCTCACCAGCTTGCGGATTCTGTCCAGCACCAGGTCGATGATCTCTTTGCCAATGGTGTAGTGTCCGCGAGCGTAGTTGTTGGCAGCGTCTTCTTTACCAGTGATCAGCTGCTCGGGGTGGAACAGCTGGCGGTAGGTCCCGGTGCGCACCTCATCTGGGTACACAGAAACAAGGGACTTGGTCAACAAGACCACAGAACACTCGCAGCCCTGCTTCTCCTGTACAAAGCGAAAACAGACAACTCACCTATGACTGTGGGCTCCAGGTCTACAAAAACAGCCCTGGGGACGTGCTTTCCTGCGCCGGTCTCACTGAAGAAGGTGTTGAAGGAGTCGTCTCCTCCTCCAATGGTCTTGTCACTGGGCATCTGCCCATCAGGCTGGATTCCATGTTCCAGGCAGTACAGTTCCCAGCATGCATTGCCAATCTGCACACCAGCCTGGCCNTCAGGCTGGATTCCATGTTCCAGGCAGTACAGTTCCCAGCATGCATTGCCAATCTGCACACCAGCCTGGCCCACGTGGATGGAGATGCACTCACGCTGCAAAAAGTCATTTTTGTATTTTAATCAGTACGACAGTTGAACATATTTTATAATGTGACATTAAGATCTGCACATAGTCTAGCATTCTGTTAATTCTGCGATGGGCATCACATCCTGGCCACACTATATTGGTGAGGTAGTGAGTACTGAACGATTGTTTTATATAACTTGAGGAGGCATGGAACTGGATTCGAAATGAATTGAGTGAAAGGGAAATGAGGGCGAGGTTTGTGAGGCTCTGCCGGTTCAGCTGTCTCATGTCGGTGGGTGAGTGGAGAGGGGCGGCTGCGGGAGGGGCAGACAAAGAGCGCCTTCATGCTCTACAAACGTGCTGCTGTGGACGGTACTGACACGGGCGTGACGGGAATTACCAACATCCCTGAGATGCCCCCTGAATCGCAGCCTCGAATATCCACCGTATCTTATCAAACTGCCAGTCGGTCTCCGAATATAACGGACCGGGTGTTAGAACTGCTTCCTCTGAAAGCAGCATACAATTTTAATGACTGAAGAGGCCACTGAGACGCTCGTGTGTTTTGCGTGTTACTGGACACTCCGGGTTGTATTTCCAACATCCTGTGCGACTCCATTCATGGACGCCGTCGCTCCGCGCCCGTTACAGGCCTCCCACAGACAGGCTGAGTCACAGGCGGCGAAATGTGGTGACACATCGCTTTTGTATCGAGGTCTGGGTGTGACACTGGTCCCCTCGCCACGGGGCCACCGCACTCCTCCGTCCGGCAAGTGCGGCCCAACATCTAACTGCAGCCACACACCGTGACCCCTCTGCACATCAGTCGTGCTCATAATAAAGTAGCGAACGACATCGTCACTATTTTAAATGCACCGAACATTAAAAGCCGTACGGGGCGTAAAGTCAAATTAGGGTCACAAAAAGGCGTCGTAACCTTATCCCCCCCCCTCCCCACAAAAAAAGATGTACCTAAGAATCCACGTTATTCATAAAATTCATCCCTGGGAAGTAGTAACTTAAGAAATAAGTGTCCAGTTGTTCCGTTAGATGCAGAAAAAATGTGACAGTGAACATCTGACTGCTTACCATTGTGTGAACTGGGTGGTGTCGCTTTGTAGGCGATAGGGTGGGACGGAGTGGCGCCTCTTCGGGACGTCTTACAGCTCGACGGCAAGGAGGTCGATGTAAGAGAACCTGCGTCGCCGGCTCTGGTCTCTCTTAATATATGCAGCTGTTACCATGACTGCCGCGTCGGCAGCATTTTCCGTAAAACTATTGGATCATTGCTGAAGACCCGCCTATATATTGACCTTGTTGAATTCCTATTGGATAAATTTCACACGGTGCAAAAGACTCCTCCTCCTCCCAGCGAACCCCACCCCAGATCCCTGAAAAGAAAGACCGTTAGTTATCATGGAACAAAACGAGGGTTTTCGCACTTTAGCATCGATTGAATTTTGTTTTAATGTTAAAACAAAGTGCCAGCTGATCTCAGCTTTCTAATAAATAGCCGATCATAATTACAATTTTATTTGGCGAACATTATAAATTCAAATGCATGCGCATTTAGTTACCAGTTAATCAGCTGTAAACCCTACAGTGAAATGTACTTTAAAGAAATAAAAGGCTTCGCTTTATTTATTCATTTAACCGTATGTTCAACGCAAGATTCGCGGGGGTCCACAGTTTATGCGTGAAGGGTGGGGCATGAGGTACCCTCTGGACGGGACGGAAGTCATTTCAGGACAATAAGACACGATCATTCACCACACGTAAAGCAATTTAAAACATCAGTCAGGAGGAAATTTTTTGCAAACACGAGGAAAATAAACATGGTGCAAAGTCCACACAGACTGAGCCAGGTTCAAACCCCTTTCCAAACAGTCCAAGTGAGGTTACCAGCACAATACACCGTGCCACCATGTTATTCTCCAGTTGCCATATAAATCATGTATATTAGTACAGGCTACAGCAAATGTAAGAAATTTCTCCAAGCATATGCCTGAAAATAATCCTTTATTAACAGCAAGAATCTGCAGGTCGTCACCTCCATCGTTGGCCATCCTTTCCTCTCCCATGGCTATACCATTTAATTTATTGTGTAAGTGCAGGAACTAAAGAAAAGCGAGACAATGAAAAGGTTATATTAATAACACACACTTCAAAACCTTACAAGAATCAGTCAGATTTTACTTATAAGCCCCTAAAACTAATTTATATTTTTACTTTTTTAGTTCACTATATAAACTCTCTGGTTCTGATACCCTGGATCTTGGAACTCAGTTATCAGTATCTTGTATCTGTGCTCACAATATTCTTTATTGTGTATACTATTACTGTAATAATTTCTGCCACCATTTATGACATTTATGAATAAGAAAAAGAATGTTATTTGTAATTACACTGTGATGGGTTGGTACTCCAATCCAGGGTGTATACTGTCTCATGCCCTATGCCTCTGGAGTAGCCCCTGGACCACTGTGACCTTGCCCTTGGCAAATGGTTTCTGATGATGAATGGATGGGTGGATATTTATGAAAATATTGCTGATTGTTTACTATGATGGACTAGCATCTCATCCAGGGGCAGTGTCCTACTGACCAGTTCTTCTGGTATAGGTTCTGGGTTGCCACAACCCTACCACGAATAAATTGTTAATGATAATACATGGATGGGTGGATATTGCTGCTTATTTATGTATAACGGTTTAACATAAATCTTCTTTGGGTTATTAGTATTCATTATTAAGCATTCAGTACATATATAGGATATTTATTTTCTTACTGGTTAATGGTATTATGAATTATGGTGAACTGGAATGAAATTATTCAAATTTGTACAGAACCTTGATCTGAGTAGCATTTAACAACCAAACAATGCAGGGCAGAGTCACTCAGTGCAGGGTCTAAAAATATTCAGCCCTCCAAACCTTAGTTTCAGACTCCAAAGGCTGCTTCATTGACACCACTTCATTGAGAGTACCTTGGAGATTATATATCAAGTGTAAAGTTACAAAGCTCTTTTTATTACAAAATCACATGGCCAAACCAGATGGGGAAGGTAGCAGAGGGAACAGAGGAAGTAAGAAAAACTTTTCCCCAGTTTACAGGACATGTTGTGATCTCCCTTGTCCTGTCCCTCTCTTCCTGTCTCTGAACATGGACAGCAAGTTTCTCAATATCCCCTGTACCTTCTTTCCTATAATTGCAAACCACTGATACTGAGAATATACTTTGATTTTTGGTAAGAACATACTTACATAATATAAAGAAAATAGAATTACTATCAACTTCCTATCATAATGACTATAGCTTTGTTCTTCCAGGCTGATATTATTTCACTTTGCCTCAGAGAAGTAACATGAGTCCTGTTATTATTTTATAACATTACTTATTGTTTGAAGCCTGCATTTAGGCCATCATAGTCTGGTTGTTTTCCGTGGTCACAACAGACAGCTTCTTATTTTTATTTTTAATAGACTAAAAGAATATTAGTGTCTTACCTGTTTTATTAGTACATTTTAACTGTTTTAATGGTATGGTGTGAGCTGAGTAGCCCAAGAGCAATTTATACACTCAGCAGAAATTTTTCTACTGTCTTCCTCCTTAAAAAGAGCCCTACTGCACAGATGTCTTGCTCCACTTTTGTCCTAACTAAGTGAAACCATTTCCTTGTTTCTCAGATTGTTGCTAACAACAATGGTAGTTCTATGGCAACAGTCACTAGGCCTCATAATAACTTCTTTTTAAGCGTCTGGAATTCCTGCCAAATGGCTGGAAACACTGTCAGAGTCATACCAGTTGTGGATAAAGAATACAACAGGGAACAGTGTTAAGAGGCTGAATATGACAAGGAATGTCTCTGTTTCCCAAGTATCAGTGATTTTTACAATCAAAAAATAAGCTTTACATGCTCATCAGTTGTTTTAACAAAAAGAAAATCACTTACCAAAGTACTACTTGTTTACTGCAGACATCTACTTACTTCACCCAGCAGTTTACATTGGGTGTGGATCAATCCCAATGACTCGACATGAGCTGCAACTGCTTCTTAATTTTTTATATCGGACTCTCTCATATTGCTTTCTCAGACACCCGGAAACAAGGGAATCAATACTTGGCAGTGTAGCCTATTAACTGTTGCATTATTTATAAAAAGCCAAAAAGCTGCTGTTACATCACTCATCCATGCAGTACTAACAGTAAGATCATGTAACAATGAAATGCCCTTTGCTGCATTATTTTATCATGAAGCTATACACTTTGTTGGCCAACAATTTCAAATGTCCCAAACATGTCGCTCCTGCTTTCCCAGCAATTTTATTTCTGCAGCTGTTTACATGGCTTCTGGCCTCACAGCTGTTTGTTTTTCATGCTAGAGGGCTGGGCCTTACTACCCTACCGCCATCCTGCTGCACTGATTAAATCTGAGTTATACTGAGATTCACCATTGCAAGCAACCTGATCATTACTGCTTTATGTAACCTTTACAGAACAGTGACCGTGATGTTGCATTAATAAAAACAAACAACCCAAACTAAGATTATCTTAGGTCATCAGCGGTTTGTGATAGAGTCTGACCTTTCATTCTAATGAAGTGTCACCTGCCACGCCCTTCCCATCAACATTATATATCCATCAGTGAATGTATAAACTGCACCACAAAATCCTGGGTTCTGAAGGCTTAATTATTAAACATAAATATATTGTCAAGCTAATGATGATACCTAACACCAAAGCTGATGCATGGATTTTAAAACATCTTTTCTTCTTCGCTATGAATAGCATAGGCGTGGCTGCTAGGAATATTCTGTAGTCTGCAGCCAGAGCTGGATAAGATCGAGACTTGGCAAGGGCTGCTGAAGAATTTCAGTCAGCTGTCCTTTCTCAGTTTCCCTCAGCAATCTCTGCTGCCTCAGCTGTCAAGAATGACAAGGCTGTCTGTGATTGGGGATGTTTGGTTTAGATACTGGGAAAGAAATAAAAAAGCGGACATCTGTAGATTTATCCATCATCACAGCATGACAGTGTCACAATGGTCACGTGTTCCTTGCAGTCGGATGACATCATCGTCACAATATCTGGGACAAAGAGAATGGAGGCTTGGCATGCTGGGTAGGGGGTTGGGCTGCAGTGAAACAGAACATAAGCAACACACAGCCTTGACAGTCATCATTCTGTATTCACTCAATTACGTCTTGCTGTAAGAGGCTTTTGCCTTTTGTTTATTCTTAAGAAAACTACAGTATAGTTTTCTGGCTGTACCATGGCATGCTAGCATGAAGAGTCAGAGACATGAGTACAGAAACAAAACAACCAGCTGTTCCCTCCCATGCTTGGAATTTGAAGAGTGTTCTCTGAAGGTTGTTAGGACATCTGCTGGTTTTTATTTCAGAGACTCAAACTGTGTACAATGTGTGGTTGTACTTTTTGAGATTTAATTAACAATTATAGATTATCAATGAGGTACTAGAACAGAGAGGGGAAAAGTGCTTTTATTACCAGCCATCAAACAGAAATTTTTAGTTTTTCTTCAGCAGAAAATTGCAATTTTTGCATTCTTTATCAAACATTGGGCTTTTTGATGACATTTATATTGGTTGACATTATATATACATATTAAAATGTACCATTTTAAATTTTATTTTTTTCTGAAAAGTCTATAGTTTCACAAATTATTCAGTATCCTTGCAGAATTTTGACATTGCTTAAGCAACTGTAAATTGTGCAAGCGTGTCATTATTTTTTAATCTTTATCTATGTTTGCCTCACATATTTGAACTTCCTCTTACATTTTTAATTGGTGAGTGTTTTAAAGCATTGTAACTAAGAAGAAGTATTGAGATACATAATTATCCCTAGTGAATTCTAATAAAATAACTGCAAGAATATAATTTATCACTCCTTTTGAAATGACATAGAGAAATCAAGAATCTGAGTCAACAAATAGGATAACAATAGACCACCCCCAGCAAATAGGGACTGACAAATAAAAGCTGTTTAGCAGATTTACCTTTGTTCTCAGTTAAGTTTATTTTGGATTTTGGTTGTTTTGAATGCTGAAAATCTGGCAGATCATTCCAACTGTGTCTTAGGACATGAGTCATGTGCATTTAGCACAATGTTCAAACAATGAGTTAGATAAATAGAGACGTTGTATGAATGCATGCATTTATAGGATTATTATTAGCTATAGTGCTAGATGCTCGACTTTACTGTTACTTGGTTGTTTTGGAAAACTGAGCATTTTTTGTTGAATCAATTTAGGCCAAGCATCTTGATAAAGGGCACTGCAGCAGAGTTGGATTTGAAATGTTTTCCTTCAGATTAAAAAGTGAAATAACAACCTGGCCTTCAGGGTAAGAAGTAGAACTCCAATTTCACCGTAACTTTAAATCTGTCATACAAGCCAGTTTTTGTGTTTTTATTATACATGTTCAGCTCATCTAAGCAATGATAATGCTACATTATTAATAAAGTATAAGCACACCGGGAATGCTAATTTAGTCTAAAGAGCAGAGAGAAAACCAAGGAGGAGAAAGGCCAACTGGGGATTTATTTCAATGAAAAGTATCCATACAGAATAACTTTACATAGTAGTAAAATTAAGGGCCCTCAAGGGTCCCTAGTGTCTTTCAATGAGTCAGACTGACAAAGATGCACGATTGTACTACATACCACATTAAACGAGCGAAAACAAATAGAAACAGCACCCTCTAGATTAGGTGACAATTATATTATGAAAAGTCCAGCTTCAGAGCAAGAGGTTTTATTCCTCGTGCCGGGGATCAGTGAACCTCCTGTCTACTGATGCTCCTTACGGTTTGGTCTTCTTCCCGCATCCGCGCACCCCGTGTCTCGTCCCGCGTGCGCTCTGCTCGCCGGCAGCCAATCAGATGGTCCGCCCCGAGATGCCGGCCGGCGCCATTAGGAGGGCAGGGCGCGCGCAGCCCGTGCCTGTGTGACCATGCGCCTCTAGTCCGTCTTGCATCGACCCCATTGTTGTCGACCGAGAAAGGAAGCAAGTGCTAACTGTCTTTCTCCTCCATCCTTGACCAGACAAACAAAAACATGGTATGTCTCCGTTTCCTATTTCTGTGCACGTTTGTTTGTATTTTTCTCCTAGCATCAGTGAAGTTGCGGTTATTTAAAAACTGGTGGTAAAGTGTGAAGCTGAGCCTCCATGTACCGTTAGATGAACATTCAGCGACTCCAGGGAGTCTCTCCGTCTCCTGTACTTCACGTCGCAGATTTTCTGTCAGAATCTTTGAGCTTCTCGTCGGTTTGTTGACCTAAAACTAATGTCAAGAACAAATACAAATTAAAATTAAAAGTAAAATTATTCCCTTTATATTCAAATATGTGATGCTGCTTAAGCATCACTTATTTAATAGGCAGGAATCCAGGCGGAGAACAAAAGGATGTGGAACTTGAATAATCTTTTTGTAGACTTAAATATAACGTTTTACCCTATTTAGTTAACGGTTTTTTAAAGAGGATTTATGCCACCTTTGTCAAAAACAATGAAATAAAGCACAAATAAGACCGTCATGAACTCGCAAGGGTGCGTGTATTGTGTGTTCTAGACATAAACAATATACTTCATAGATTTTTTTTTCAACACAGTATACCCATGAAAGTATTGGAAAGAAAATATTATACAATACGCTTTGAGAGAAACAAAAATAAGTGTGTGATTTGTTTTACGTTTGTGTGAGGAAAAGGAAATGAGAGGAGGTATTTCTCTGGTATCGCCCTGAACCAGAATTCATAAGTTTTATGTGCGAACCTGCATTCCAGTCGTTTAATATGTATGTGGGGTGCAGCTGGCATAAATTCCAATTTATCAGAGGTACAATCGATGTATATTTTGTGATATTTTACAATCTGGCAAGATAGCAGTGTTTTCAAAATATGGCAAGAGCACGTTTTAAAAATATCCTAAAATGTTATCTGGAATTAAGTACTGAGCTGTACTTTCCCCTTATTTGTACCGAGGTCTTTGTGCGAACGCTTTGTGTGTTCCGACCGGGTCCATGAGCCCACAGCGAACCGGCCCCACCTCAAGGGGACGCTCGTGCACACGCTGCGCCCTTGCGCTCCAAAGGGATGTACTGCACCCTTGGCTATGGTACAGCCTTGTACAGTGCCCCTCAGCGAAGCCTTTATTTTATATTGTCTTCAGTTTTTGTTCTTAAATGTTACTTTTAAAAAACTCAACTGTTGAATTTGCGGCATTATTTGCATTTTTTAAATCTAATTTTGCATTAAACCGGTTAGTGAGTCGTGGAGGTGGCGCACACTGCAAGTGAGGCGGTGCATGTGAGGGTGTGGCTTCTTTGTTCCCCATGTGCGCCACTGTACTGTTCAATGACCGTAGTGTTTCTGCAAACATGTCAGATGATGTAACGTGGATTAAGAGTAATTGTGTGTGAGAGACTGAGCCAGAAATAAAGACAGAATGGTTACATAAAAATGTCAATAAAACCTGGACTTCCAGCACAACTCATTACAAACATTTGCACTCTTTAACATTTTTGTTATATATTTTGTGTAAGTCAGATTATTGCAAAAGAATGCAAGACAAAAATAAGGAACTGCAAAGTGCTGTGAATATTTTAACATTACCAAAGGAACAATTCTAACACACTGTGCTATTTTTTATGTACAGTGTGAGTGCATCTCCATCCATGTGGGCCATCCATCTCCATTTTTTACTTATTACAACTATCATTGGAATAGATTCCTGTTGTAAGCCTAGGGCCATCCCAGTATTAATGCCTTAACTTCTTTCCCCAGCGTGAGTGCATCTCCATCCACGTAGGCCAGGCTGGTGTGCAGATTGGCAATGCATGCT
>UFQX01001408.1:0-49102 GCA_900497675.1 Arapaima gigas | reverse complement strand
AACCATCCTCACTTTATAGCATTTTCCCCACAGGTGCCTAAGACTTTTGCACAGTACTGTATAAATTTAACTTCTTGTTTCTTTAGTTACAGCAGAGAGGCTCCACACATTGTCCACTAAAATGAGGCGCTGCAGGTTCCTGATGTTCCCTCCAGCTGTTTTAATAAGCCATCACAGCAAATCAAAAGTCCCGTTCGTCTTTTGATGAAAAGCGGGATATGTTTGATTCTTTAACGGCAGTAATAAATAACGGGTGTGGAAGCTCACGAGTCTTTCTGTCGAACAGTCGTCTGATTGAATTTGATCTGCTCTTCCATTAATTTCCACCCTGTCCTGCACTTTGTGTCTCACCTGCTAACCAAATTGATGGCACAACCCCACGGTGAACATTAGAGCATATTATACTGTAACTGCTTTGACATCAGGAAACATGGGGACACAACTGCACGTGTCATATACCTCCGTAGCTAAAAAGCCTCAGTCTCTGCTTCTTTCCTTGCTTTTTATTGACAGCTTTGTTTTTTAAGCCACGGACTTGATATTTGGTACTTTTTCCCCATAAATGAGGCTTTTGCATAAAGTTTATTGAGCTGCATAAAGGCTACTTACTATACTGAACATTTAACATATAGTCTCTGACAAAACTTTGAAAACACACACACACACACACACACACACACACACACACGAGCACGAGTGCAGTTACTGTATACGCTGTACACACATGCACTGATGCACTTTCCATGTAGTCTGCAAGGATGAACAGAGATGGGTGACCGAGGACTTCCTTGCTCTACACATTAGTATTAGCATTAGTATTAAATTCAGTAAGTTCAAAGATAAATATTGGTGGTATGTAATGCTCTGCACACACGCTGATGCACTTCCTCACTGAAACACATACAACTGTATTAAACTGAGAAATTTTAGACATGATAAAGTTGAATGATTTATTGCACAATTGACACATTAGAAACAGGGAGAGCTAACTGGGTAGAAAACCAATGTGTGTGTGTGTGTGTGTGTGTGTGTGTGTGTGTGTGTGTGTATTTTGCACCAAGTCACTGCATGTACTGTGCATTTCATTTTTTAAATAAACATACCGGACACGGTGGGTTACACACTGTACTGTTTGTTCAAGATCTCATAGCAGTGAACTCCTGAACTCCCCGTCCACCCGCCCTTTCATTTTCCATGTGTAACACAGTGACACTGTTGGGGGGCTAATGTGAAATGTCCTGTACTGTACATACTCTACCAAACATGCAAATTGATGAGCACATTAAGTGTTTTCTAATTAGATTCCTGGTGTTTACAGTGTTTATCATGGTGAAGTCATGAGTTGATAGTTATATAGATGTTGTCTGATGGGCTGGGAACACATTATTATTATTTTTTCCCATTTAAAATAATAATAATGTACAGTATACACTGGGCCTGCTACCAGAGGTGCAGCATTTTTGTTATTCCTAGACTGGTGCTCATCTGGACTGAGACTGCTGCTGTCATTGTCATTATTGTCACTGCTGTCACTGCGATAAATTGAATTAAAGTGCTGGAATCTGATGGAGCCATTTCTCCAGCTTAGGGGTCACAGGCCCAAATACTTCTATCACCAGTGGAACTGCCTTGGTTTTCACCTTCCACATTCTCTCCAGTTCATCTAAATCCTTGCTGTTTCTCCAACTTCACATATTCCTTCTTCCTGGTGCTTTTATCACTTGGAATCATCACATCTATCACCGCTACTGTTTTCTCCTCCTAATCTATTACCACTGTACATGGTTGGTGTGCTAGTATCTGTTTTTCTGACTGGATGTGGAAGTCCCGCAGGATCTAGGCTCCGTTTTTCTCCACCACTCTATGTAATTCCTCCCATTTAAAGTTGGGAATGTCCAAGCCATATTCCTTACAGATGTTCCTGTATGTGAGCCCTGCCACCTGGGTTGTGCCTCCCAGTGTCTGCTGTCCCTGCCTGCATCTTGCAACCCACTACTAGGTGCTGGATTGTCTTAGGGGCTTCTTTGCACAGTCTACCCCTGGGGTCTAACCTAAGACAGTACCTCTGTTTGGAATGACCTAGTAATAAGTGCTTGTTCTTATGCTGCCATGTTTAGTGCCTCTGTATTGTCCTTCTGTCCTGCCTTTTCCAGCCATTTGTAGAATTTCAGCCACCTCCTCTATCTGTTACTGGTACATTTCATGGAGAGGTTTATCCTACCATGGCACCTCCTTTGCTTTCCTACTATTCACATCCCCTATCTGCTTCAAACATTCCCCTATCAGCTCATCTTTGGGGCCATTGCTTGGATTCACTCGTGGATATTTTCATTCAAGACTGTAGTCGTAACACTTTCTAGGCCCCTTCCCCCTTCCTTCTGGCTGGTGTACAATCTCTGGGGGACTTTTGGGTGGTCTTTGTATTGTAAAAGGTCTTTGTGTCTGATGAGATATATTTGTGTATACACACACACACACACACACACACACACACACACACACACACACAGCCATTCTATAAGACAATAATTCTATGCAGATGATAAAGTATTTGTTTGATAATGGGCTCATAGTGGTACCGATGTGATCCTTAGCCAATGCTTCAAAGTTCCCCACCCAAAAATAAAATTCTAGTCAATCTGGCCAGCGTGCCCACAAGCTAGCCTGGGGCATGGGTGCAGAGTGTCTTCCAGGCAGCCCATCTGACAAGGCTGGGAATTGAACTGAGAGCTGTGGGGATGGTATCCACCACACTTCTTTCTTTAAGATCCTCTCAGAAAGTTTTCGTCACAGAGCACTGCTGAATGCAAAGCATTTAAGCTCTTATACACAATGTGTGTTGTACTTTAGCTAAAAAAACATTTTGAAATGATCTAACCATGGATAAAGATAAAATAAAAGCAGCAATAAGTTGTTTATATTATTCACATGTAATTTGTAATTTGACTATATTCTTAAATGACTATGAAATGACGTGAAATCCCAAAAGTAAACAGGCAATTGGCAATTGGTAAATGGTTATTGCTTCAGACAAGGGCCATTGAGCTGAATTTGACTTATGGCAACACTTGTTTGGATTTTGTGATAAGGGAGGGAGCAGAAATAGTTTACCACTGGCATTTTTCAAATATCACTGGGCTATGAACATGAGGAAAACACACAAAGTCTGCACATCTGAGCTGGACATCTTTTGTTGCCGACACAATTCATTTTCAATTTCAGATTTTTGTGCCCAACTTAGTTGGCTGTTGCCTTAAGGAGGCCACGTTTGGCTTTGTTTTCTCGATAAAACCCTTTTTATGTGGAAAACCTGCTGCCGTGGACCTCCGTCTCGCCCACGTGGCCACCTCTGTCTCCATCCACAACAAACAGTGAAAAATCTACTCTTTTCACTCGATCACAGAAGTTACACCGAGTTTATTTTTCCTTTATTGAATGCAGTGATTATTGGTTCATTTTTTTGGGCAACCTGTAATCCCTCTAGTTGTGCATGTTTAATAAATTATTTTTTTGAATCCGATTTTGTATGTTGTTAGTTATTTCTACGTTTCTGATTACACTTTTGTATTGAATATAGCTGTACACCCCCACCCCTTGTCTGTTTCGAGCTGCATCTTGTAATGTTCTGTACTACTTTATGTTTGCAATTTAAAAAAAAAATAATTCGGTGTAACAAAAAACTCAAGCATAGAACACAAACTGTGTCCATTTGACACTATTGTGCCACGGAAGGAATGCGTCTCTCGCCCAGTTTTTCTCAGTTAGGCTCCAGACCGCCGGGACCCTGCGTTGCCCAGTTATTGATAACGGATGGATTTTGCACTTCGTAGCAGAGAAAAAGATTAAAGAATACGTGGAACTAAGTTACAAATGAGGCTAGTAAGTTAAATTGCAGTCTCGACATATTTTAGACTTCTCTTAGGACCCAAGTTATGTTCACATTTGAACATTTTTTTTTTTGCTGCAATGGAATGAAATTGCTTCAGTAGTTTAAGCTCTTCATTGGAGGAGAGAGTTCAGAGAACGCTTTCTTTAGCCGTTACCTCTTGCGTATGAAAACACGGGCTGGTCGAGAGGTCGTCTTGGTAAACTGCAGTGATTCTTGCTTCTTTTGCCACTCGGGATCGTGCCCGTGTCGCAGACCCATATGGCAGTAATCCTGTGACAACCCCTCATTTGTAAGTTACTGTGGGAGAATCGCAAACAAGCTGGGGCCACGCAGAGGTCACCGGAGCTTCGTGTAACTGATCAGCGGAGGCTTGTCACCGCCTGGCTGATGACATAATTAATATAATGTTTAATGTATTCTGTGTCATAAAGTATTTAGATGTGTAATTTGCCAGTCACTAATCTCCAGTCTTATTAAGTAATGTGTATGTCTTCCCCTTTACTTAAAGACATCTGACAGTTCAAATTAGGGTTTGACGAAATTAAATGCATCTCACCACAGGAGGGAACATTTCTCCGATTAATCATGGCTTTGCTAAAATTCTTGGCCAGAGGACCTTGCAGCAGGCGCATCCATTTAGTCGTGAGTCCGGGTGGGACTGGCCATCGCATGGGTGGGAGAACAAACACACATATTTTATTAAGCTCGTGAGTTTCTGCAGAGCGGCTTCCGACGTTGACATGCGATTATTAATTCTTTTATGTAGATGATTGACTTCTTGAGAACTTTAGAGCCAACACTTTACTCAAGTGTACTACAGCAGGAGGTGGGATTTGAGTATTTATGTTTTAGGAGAAGCCAGCAATGATAACTGCTATGCCCCTGGTTAAAATGCAAGTTGGAAGGTAGAATAAGCCTTCCGAAAGGTTTTAGCACAGCAGGGATTGTAGCCTAGAGGTCAAGTCGCATGTAAAGGTTTGGCCTCCGGTGTCAGCAGGGCCCCCATTGTAATGCTCTTGCCCTCAGTACTTCAACCGTTGTACTAAAGAGGCAAAATTACTGGTTTCTTTGGGCAAAAGCAGCGTCCAATCAACAAAATAATAGACTTAATAACACTTTAGTTTAAGCTCGACAAGTTTTGGTTACCCTCAGACCCCACTGTTATAATGATGAAAACAATTCTCAAAACACTTGCTCATACAAGCCTTACATTATAAGTCAGCAGCAGGTGTTCACTCACAAGCAGAACTCGGTTGAGCTGATAAATTCAGGCTCTTATGCCCGTCTCCAGTTTTCTTGCCTCTTCCATCAGTTTGGCATTTGTCTGAGTGGAAAAAAGCTGACATGGCACTATGGGTGTTTTAAGATGTACACCTCATGATTCAGTGCCCAGTCCTGGTCTGGGTTTTCTGTCTGACTGCTTCTCCTTTTGGGAAACAAATTTTTAGGGGCCCTTGATAGAGACACAGGTTCAAGAAGTGATGCATGTGACAGGGGTACAAATGTGCACCACCCTCCAGCTGCTCTCACTTTCTCTTGGCCTACGTTCTAGGCAGACAGCAGGGAAGACCCAGAAATAGGTGAACAGGAATAGAAATGTTGAAACCTGATTCCTGCTCTCCCACCAAATCTTGCCCAGCATCCTTATGAACAGGAAAGAGTTGTCACTCATACTTCCTAAGGCCACTTTGATGAATTCCAGAACTAACTTGCAGAGAACTGGAATCCTGGTCACTCACTCACTGTAGGCCTGCTAGGTCTACAGATACAGGTCACTGGTTGACCTGCACCTTGTGGCATTGTCACATCTGCTTCCTTCTGGCCCACTGGTGGATGATCCTGATGTGTGACACTATAGGCTGGACAATGGCTCTTTAACTCATTGTGAGCTGTTTGGCTATATGGAATGCTGGGTATACTGGGTTTGGCCTGGGTGGTATGAGGTGATGTTGGTAAAACAAGGAAACAGTGCAAAACAAACATAATAAATCAAAAACCGTGGGAGCTTTTGCCAGGATCAACATCCACGCTTCTCAAAAACACAGCTCCACAGTGACTGAAATGGCTGTGCTTTGAGTCTACAGCCGACCCTCATCATTTTAACAGCTGTGGCCCATATTCCTTGAGGAGGTTGTGGCCGTGTTCACGTGCGAAGCAGCACTGTGTCTAACTCTCTCAAATGCAAAGCTGCCTACTTGCGCTGTGGTGGACATGTGGTCTGACAACGCCTGTGCTGTCTCACACCTTTCGTTTTAGCAACACGGTGGTGCAGCTGTGGTTGGATCTAGAGTCAGAGCTCTGCCGAATCTGTGTGCAGTTTTCATGTTCTCCTCATGTTTGCATGGGTTTTCTACCACAATCCAGAGACGTGTGAAATAAAAAAAAAATTAACTTTAGTTAAATATAACTTGACAGAACTTAAAGCTACATGTAAACTTCTGGAAGTAAAGAATTCTGGTTGCATGTTCCATGGTTTCAACATTCCAGTGTAAATTTTGATCATTAGATTGTAACCCCCTTCTTGTTACGTTTGAGCGTCACTGTGCCACAAGCGCAGATTATTGACCCCCCCCCCCCGCCCTCTCCTGATGAGGCCAGACGGGACCAGCGGTGAGACCAGCGTTCCGTGTTGCCGGAAGCTGAGGACCCCATACCACCATGTGATCAGCATGCCTGCACCTTAACATCACTCTATTCAGCTTTTTATTGTCCTACTCAATGCTGTCCTTAACATTATGACCTGTCGTAGCTCCTACTACTGGCACTATTTTCCGATGTGTAAGATGCTCAGGAGGGTTGAGCAGCTGGTGGCACTTGGACCCCCCAGGGGTTTATTTTTCTCCCTCGCCTCCCGGTTGGGAGTTTTCTGTTTTCCTCTCCTCAGTTGCTGGCAGGTTTACTGTATTGGGCTTATACCCTCTATAGTGACACTCATTAATTCATTCAAACAACCTCTATCTATAGCTTCACCATATACCTGTTTTTGTTTTATTATCCTAATCTGGTGTTCAGCACCCTGAGTCATTGTGTGAGAAGAAGCCTCTAAAAAAAGTAAGTTGAATTGAATTGAATCATCATCCACCTGAGCTTCCCAATATTTGGGTTGTAGATAGGCTTAGTGGAGCACTATGAACTCTGGGCTTAACTCCATTGCATCATGTCAGTTAAAACCCCTGACTTACCTCTGAAACACTGAGGTACCCTTCCAAATGGACCTCCGTGTGTGGACACCATGCAAACCTCGATGTCCGAGACCATATATTCTCCAAACACTGCATCAGAAATGCAAGCCAGTGGCCCTGAAATCTACGGACATCATCTAATGCTATTGAGAATAACCCTCCATATAGTGATGCAGAACTAGATTAAGCCAATAATTGTTCACGAAATATTACTAAGTTTGACGAGTTGGCATTAAAAAGGTTTGTTCAGTGATTACCCACCTCCGCAAGGTTAGCCAGTGGATGATCTTCTCCCCTGGTTGACAGAGAGACCAATGTGAGACTAGATTTTGGATGTTAGAGACATTAGAGAAGACTGGTAGCTTTGGAAGATGAGTTAAGTGAAATGCCGAGCTAAGCAGTTTTGGGTTCAGATGTTTTGTTACTAACTCAAGTGAGATCGTCAGCACCCAAAAAAAACTCGCGACTGCGTGGAAAACCATCACGCGCTTGGCCTGTTTCCGTCAGAGGCGGTTGTGCAACGCTGGGCCCATCAACATGCGAAGCACATGTGATTGCAGCATTTGTTTTGCAGCACGCTATAATCCCACGGGCTGCGAGGTGGCCGCGATGCCGTAGCGCCCAGTACGCTAATCTATGACCTTCATTTTGTCCAGCAGCCCATTTAAAATACCACATTACCGCCCCGGTGCGCTGGCGGCAAGCGGCTGATCCGTTTTTCTCCAGCGTGTTTAACCTGAACTTCGCCTTACCTTGAGCCCAGGATCACAGCAAGAGGCCGAGGCTGAACTCATTTTGTCCTGCTGTGACACCGAAATCCTTCCAACTCAGGCGTGACCAGCAGCGCCATCCTTGGCTCGTCGCATTGCGTCCGTCTTTGTTCCCGTGCTTCTGCGCCGCGCTCCCAAGTCGAACGGGCAGCACAGGCGCGGGTGGCTGTGCTGCCTGTGGCAATTGATGCCACTGCTGTCACTCTGCGTGACGCTCCTGTAAATTACGCCGGGCTGCAATTAATGCGGAGCGGTGGGACATTAAAGCCATATTTTTCTCTGTCGGGATCGACGGGACCCTCTGATTGCGCAGCTGATTAAATGCTTCCTGTGGTGCGACTCCTGTGTCTGTGACCCCCCCCCCCCCCCCCCCNCAGCTGATTAAATGCTTCCTGTGGTGCGACTCCTGTGTCTGTGCCCCCCCCCCCCCCCGTCCATTCACCGTTCAGGTCCCCACCACACCCTTTCCCCCAAAACTCAAAACCCGTCCTGCTCGTACCCAGGCAGTGTTTTAATGTCACGTTTTCTCCCGAACCCTTTTCTCCTTTCATTCCAAAAGGTGATCGTGGGCTGTGACCACAGTCCTCGAATGTGTGCACGCGCGTGCAAACTTAAATGCGTATTCGAAACAAGGCGAGTACGCGGAGCAGGTGAAGTGCGCTTCAGTGTGAATATGGGGACCTCGGACTTTTCCAAGTATTTGACATGGCCGCCCCACGGGATCTCATCAGCGGCTCCTTTCTGTAGGTTGTAGCCCTCATTAAAACTGAGTGTCACTGACAGTCGTGCGTTCAAGTCCCTATTACTATATTAAAGCAAAAATGTATCAATATGACAGCAGAATATCTTCCCTGGTTTTGATTCCTTTGCATTTTTTTTTTGTTTTTTGTGTGCACTACTTTACACCATAAGTGCTTAGAGAGTGGAACACTCCAGAAACTGTGTTGGGCTCAGGCTATTGTTCTTTTATCTATGCGTTGAACAAATTAGTTCAGAATCATTCAGTCCCAATCAGAAGAGCCACAGACTTGGAGAAGAACACAGAATTGGAATGTGTCTCACACGGCCTGTTCTGATGTTTAGGTCTGGGGCGCAGCGTTTGTTAGCCTGAGTGTGAGCCTTAGAACAGGGAGAACGTCCTACAGTTAAACCAAAAACATGGAGGAAACCAATAACCCCTCAACCACCCAGTCCCTCTCCCAATTCATACCTCTCCGACAGCATCGTAAAGTTGTCTGCGGGGGGTATCCGTGTGCTGTTAGAGAGCGAATGTTGGAGGCGATGGTGGGACGTGCCAACGGTGTAGAAGACAGAGCTTCTGCTAGCGTGCGGTGCTGCTCAAAGCTCAGAAACCAGTCCCTCAATGTCAGAGACACGGTCCTGCTGAGAAAGATTGAGGCTGCAGCGGAAGAGATTAACAACTTCTACACGCTGGTGCGACGTTTGCCAGCCCCGCCACGTGCTCACGTGGACCAATCTAGTTCGGCCGGCTATTATAGAACAGCTGCAGAAGAGCTAACAATGCTGAGAAACAATGGCCACGAGATTAGAGAAAAGAGCTCATGTTATGTGGAGCCGTATGACGGCACCGCTTTAGGGTGCGGGAAAGTGACATCGACGGAGGTCTGTAAACACCAGGAAGAAACAACAGCGGGAGAATACAGGCCGCAGATGTGTGCACGGGACTAAATTTGTGCCGATTTGACTCAGACTAATCTTTCGTCATGTGTTTCTGCTCCCCGGTGCCAGTGTGCATTTTCATTGACATGTTTGCATGTGAGTGTGTATCTGGGTATCTGTGCATGTGTGTTTGCGTGTTTCCAGCTCCACCACTAGGGGGCAACGACAGCCTTCTAAAACACGCCTGCGGGCAGCGGGTTGCACTATCTCCACCGGGGCCACTGGAGTCTAATAAATTATTGAGACGTATTCGTGACTCTCTATTTACTAATTTGTAGCTGCTTATATTTTCCTAAATGTCAGCTGCAGCTTTTTAGCTCCCTTCTGTTTAATCGGAAAGACTGTGTTTTGGAAAGTCTCTCCACCCGTGTGCGCCGGTGTCCCCGTGCGAGCGAGTTCACACCGCATCCGTCAAACGGGATGCAGGAGAAGGGAAAAAAAAATCAGCACATCTTCCGTCAACACTTCTGTTACTCCTCCATGACACAGGCGTGGCAAAGACTTGAGGGCCCCTTCCTAATCTGCCGCTCACCTCGCCTGGATGAGCAAAGGTCGAGGTGTGGAGGATGTGGGCGATAAGTGAGATGGGTGGAGAGGGAGATGATGAAAGATGAAAGGTCTCAGGCTCATGGTTGGAGGAGGAATGCGAGACTTGGAGAGACTTGGTTGGAGAGAAAGGGAGGCGTGCAGAGCTGGTTTCTCCGTACCACCTCAACCGTTGATCTTCATCATAAGCAGCTTGATAGTAGAACTTTACACAATGAACTGACATCCTGGTCCTTTAGCAACAAAGAGAAGCACAGGACCCACAGAGGTGGTTCCAGAGCAAACAATCTCCCTTGACAGGACAAAGCAGCAGGATGATATCTCCTCTGCAATGCTGCTGATGTTTTTTAAAACATCATCATAACAACTAAACCGTTAAAACTGCGCAAGTGGATTTTTTTCTGCACATGTTCCTTATATCCATGGGAAAAAAGGTACATTTTTGCATGAAAAATGAAAAACTCATACAGGGTATGAAAAGAAAGCAGGGAAAACGCAGCATTTACACAAACACAGCCTTTCCACTAAGTTGGGGCGATCTGATGGTTTTCCACCATGTATTTTGGGGCGTCGCCTGTTCCCGGAGGTCTTGTAGTGTCTCCTTGTTGTCCATGGGAGACTCTTTACGACCCACCATAACAGCTGAGCTGAATTTTAAACCATCAGAATCGGTACAGTTTGAGGCTCATGAGTCCGTCGCCCGGTTTGGAAGCGCAGTTTTGAAGGAACGTTCTACTTCCGCTTAAACCTTTATAGTCGGGTTTTTATTCCCAGCGTTTTCACTCATTCAGCTGACACTTTTCTCCGAAGCAGCTGACAATGATTTACCTCGATATACAGCAGGGTAATTTTATCAAGGGTACCAGAGCAGGATGAGGGCTTTGAATCTGGGTCCTTTGAGTCCAAAAGAAGCTACCGGAACCCCTACACTACATTACCTCCATAGCGAGAGCTACCGACACCTGTTGGGACATTTCTGATCTTGCCTTGGGTTAGTAAAGGTAAAATGCATTCTTATTTCTTCCAATTTCAGCTTGCCAGGCCATGTGTTTCAGCACACCTGCCATGTTGACCATTCAGTCCAAAATGTACACAAGGAAAGAGTTAACATTTACATTTCCCAAAAGATGTGCCCATTTTTCAAGGAACCAGATGACAGGACCGCTAGGAATTTCGTCCTGAAATCTGTCACCGGATTCTGACGCATGGGCATCCACTAACAATTGGTTCTGTCACTGCTGTGTGACAAACACAACCCTGCATTAGTATCAACAGATAATGCCCCTGCAGCTGAGTCTAAAAGCGCAATAAAAATTGGGAGTGCCGTCGACGGGAATAAAAATCTCTAAATTTATTTATTTGACAGTTTCCGTCGTTCCGACGCCGTCTCTTGTCACTTCGATCAACAGCTGCCAGTGTGAAAAGCGGTCATTTTAACACCCGCAACCCGCCGCCTCGCAAACACGCACTATTTCTGTGAGCGACATTCATTTGCGCAGGGACAGGCGTGGCCCACGTATAGATGGATGCACCAGGGTGGAACACATGACTGCCGTCCCTGTTTATTTCAGTCAGATTCCATTCAGCTGGAATAAGCATCTGGGGGCGGAGGGTACGGGGGTGGCGATGGCGGGGGGGGGGTTATTCATTGGATTTTCCTCGCTTGCTTATTTGTGGTGCTCACTTAAGTGCAGGTGTTCGCTGAAAAACTCACGTATGTTCGATGACTCAGAGACGGGAAGCTCGATGAGACGGGCCTTTACAATGATATATAGAGCCGAACGGCACGCGACACGTTCCGGTCGGCCAGCTGAATTATTTCTCTGATTGATCTTTTTAGTCGGCCGTGCAGGACGAGAGAAGCTTAACACCTTTTTTGCGGTACCAGTTCCCGGCACCATTCAAGACTCCCTGGTTTTGTCTTTTCCGCCCATGCTAACGTGGTTTTTTTTTCTGGAAATCCTGACACCTGTCCAGGTGACATCCGAGTTGATATGGTTACAGAATGGAGCTGTGCTGAAATGTTTGTGATTAATGATAGTTTATCTGTCATTGTCAAGGATATTTGCTAGACGTGCAGTAACACAAATCGTTCTGCGTACCAGATATGGGATGTTGAGAAAGTAATATTCATATTTAAAAAAAAAAAGAAAAAATCCGGTAAAATCCTGTGCAGTATATCTGAAGTATTTATTCTTTTTTTGGACCAAATTTCTGGGTACTAACATACACAATAGCAATGCGATACAATACAATAGCAATATTAATAGTTTTAGGATTTGTTGTTGTGCACTGGACTCCTGCTGTGAAGCACATCAAGTTCTACATTCAAAATAGTTATTTTAAAACATATATTACATCTACTTAATTTATTTATCCATACAGGTAAAATGTATAAAATTAGTTAGCGCTTACCTTTATACAAAGCAATATAAAAAAAACTGAATAGCTAAATACTGTTTTAAGTTAAAATGAAATACAATCTGTACTGAATGGTTCAGTTTTATTTTGTTGTTATATTTTGTGAATGGATTTATTAGATTTTATATTTAAGAACAAAACATCTATTTTTATTATACTTCACAATATGTTTGTATTATTTCTATGTTTTGATATTTTCTAGCATGATACAATTGATACAATTATTATTATTTTTATTGGGAGAAGTACTACTGGAATAAATCTGAAAAAGAATAAAATAGCTTTCTGTCATTGCTGAATGAATCTTTTTTATATTTACTAAGGAACATTTTCACAGAAACATCTTACGTACCGGACAAAAAGCGACCATGCAGTCACAGGTATCTCTGTATAGCATAATTTTCACTTTTTATTGTTAGTGAAAGCAATACAAAAACCTCAGAAATATACAATTATTTTGCAATAAATAGTACTTAAGTTATTGTCAATCCACAAACCAACAAAAGGTTAAATAATTGAAATGTGCCTTACAGACATACATTACAAAACAATGCATTGCAGTGCTTTCAAACAAATGTAATTCCATTAAACATATCTGCTTCGCGTCTGAATAATGTGCTGCTTAAAACTATGACAAGTGGTCAAAATTTGACATGAATGAGCTTGCAGGGGTAAGAGTCACCAACATGGTGGGAGCTTGTTGGTGTGGTGCTTGCAGAAATAGCAACGCAGCACTGGAAGATCTTTGCCGCTTTGCTCCGGTCCTGAGCTCTGGAGCATTGTACATTATAAAGCTGTTGCCGAGATTTGGTCACATGGAAGACCACGCTGTTGACAGGCATCTTATTTTGACTTAAAATCACAACTGTTTCCTTATAAAAATGTCATCACCATTGTATCAGCAGTGGCTCACTGGGTGCAGAAATCTCCCTCGTTCCAAGGTTATGACACCGCTTTTGCTTTACGCTTTTTCTAGCATCTGTTTGGGCTCCTTTGGGTGTGTTGCTTTCCTGAGGCGTACTGTTCACCACAACTAGCACGTCTTCAAAGCACAAGTTTATCTTGCTCTGCTGTGTATGAGAGAGAGAGAGAGAGAGAGAGAGAGAGAGAGAGAGAAGAAGACTGTCCTGTGCATGTGTTAGTGGAAAACTGTGATTTCCTAGTGCTTATATGAAGGTGTGTGTGTGTGTGTGTGTGTGTGTGTGTCTTCTAGCATGAATGTACTGCAAAAAAATCCACAGAAACCGTATGAAGCTGTCATGGACCAAAAGCTGTGCACCTTGCTGCCGAATTCACGCTGTTCTGGAAGTAAGAGGGTCCCACTCAGTGGCTGATAGGGACACATAAAAAAGTGTCCAGTGATTCTCTGTGAGAGCCAAAGTGCCCGGCGTGAGCATACGTATGAGAGACAGGCAAGATGTCTTGTGCTTCCGTGTTAGAGAACAAAATTCTCTTGCGTAAGCTTATGCGTGTTCCAGAGCAAGACTGTTGGGTAAGTCCTATATAGTGAGCTTGTCTTGTAAGCGTGTGTGTGTGTGTGTGTGTGTGTGTGTGTGTGTGTGTGTGTGTAAGGGAGAAGTGGCTGAAAATGCCCAGTGTCTATGAAAAATGTAACGCTGACTCCATAAACAAAAAAAGACGGACAGAATGTTGAAATGTGGAGTGTAACAGAATCTGAACACGTGGCGCAGAAACACGGATTCCCTTTATGAATGAGTGTCGCAGGGGGACGATCAGCTGACCCCTGAGGATGAGCTCAGCTGTGCTTTTAATGAACTGAAGATTTGGATCCGTACTTTGACATCCAGCTCGGTTCCCTGTCTTTAGCACAGTTTCATCTTTCCCCTTATTCACAGCAGCTAATTCGGCACATAATGATTCATGCAGTCTAAAGAAGGGATAGAATGGTAGAATTCATTCTCTGGCTTGAAATACACAAAAAAGAAAAGGGGGGGGGGGAAAGATTGCTGTTTATTTTTATTTGCAAGACCGAAACAGATTTGAAAGGGTATGGTTCTCATTAGCATAGAAATGAATATGAAGACAGATAATGAATCTCTGCCTCTTGATGCTCCGGAGCAAAAACAGAAAGATCAACGAGGAAAAAAAAAAAAAGCAACGCAACACTTTGGCAAGTGTGGCAATGAGGAGGCGATTAGCATACAGAAAGAGGATCCTTTCAAAGACCTCGGTGAGAGCTGAGGACACTGAAGGTCAGGCCCGGTTGAAGAAAAACTCATCTCCTTTGTGTTTGCTCCTGACATAACGTTGGAAAGGCGCGGCGCTCTCTCTCCAATCTGTGTTCCTCTGCGGCCGCGTGTGTGAATTAAACGTCACATTTGGTTGTTTGCGGGACATAAACAGGTATTAACTTGCATCACGGTGGTCTGCAGGAAAGACAAGCGCGTGCAATTTGTAACGTCCAGGCTTGCGCGTTACATCATAATCCCTTCCCACATCAGGCGTAATCTCTGCTACCCCCCATTCTTACTCCTACAGCGTTTCCCAGTCAAGTGTCCCAGTTGCATTCTTGAATATCATAAATGGCTTTTCTTTGAAAGGCAAGAAAGATCCACAAGATGTTACTGCCTACTGAGCCAATGGATGATGAATGTGTATAAAAAACTCTTCTTGTCGCTTTGATTTTTTGCATTTGTTGTGTGTCTTGAAGGATTCGAGTGCAGACCTGTGCAGCAGGGCAATATATCGCATGCTTGTTAAAATTTGGGTAGAAAGGAATCTGCGGTATATTCAACAAGTACCTTCAGTTCTTAAATTTAGCAGCGCTCATCCCTGACCACCGATCCACACGGCCCGTGATTCTAGACTGGTCAACCCACTCACTGCAACCGTACTGTACGGGTTTTGCAGCAAAGCTCTTCCTGCAGAAGACTGATTCCCATGGTGCCCGGCGTGCAGAAGAGGCAGTGTTGGAAGCAAGGGTCTCCACAGCTCAACGCAGTCACAGATGACCTCAGAATAACCCCGCATGCTCAAAAGTGTCCCGCTTCATGCAGCAGGGAGGCGGAGACCTGCCAATCTGAGGGATATGGACTTGTTGGTGCTACATCCCACCGTGGCACGACAGTTTTACCATTGTTCGTCTCAGGAGGAAAGAAACTCACCGAGGCATTATCTACAGAGACCTTTCCCTCAGCCTGGACTATCAGCAGGAAGAGCTGCTGTCTTGCACCTGAGCCACATTCAAATCACTGCTCTCCATGCATGTAATTTTCTTTGAAAAAACGTGGTTGCTAATAATAATAATAATAATAATAATAATAGTAATAATAATAGTGTTTTGTAGTCAACAGCCAGCACAGGTGGTGTGCATTTTGCTGAAGCTGCCAGACAGTAAAATGCTAGAAGACCTGAAGCAGACGTGTATCTAGCCATCCTGAAAGAAGTGCTCTTGGAGGACTGCATCACTTCTGGGCAGAGCAGCATTGGCTGTTATTGCCTATTTTTTACATGGTTTGTACAGGATTGTTTTTTAAACGACTCGAAATTTGCTCTTAGTAAACCTACCCGCACGAGGTATTTTCACTGGGACGTTTCAGATTTGCAGAATGTGGAAATGGAGGGTCCAAATGAAGCTGTGACACACGGTGCTGGACTTCAACAACCTGCCAATAGACTTGTCGTTCAGAAGTTGGTCAGAAGATGCAAAGGCGGGGGATCTCGCTCGCTGTCTCGTCAGCCACGTGTCCGTTCATCTCTCTGTTTAAACCGGCTTTCGTGGCCCTGACTCCCAAACCTACCCTGCTGAGCTAGAAAAAGAGCGCAGGTCGCGGAGCAACGCAATGCAGCGTGTTGGTGGGTAGGCAGATGCTAGTCTGAGTGTAAGACTAATATAAATAAACGCTGGCGATAAAAAGCCAAGGGAACAGTTATGTCTACAGTAGTTAACAATGCTTTGAGCAAAGTGAATAATTTACATAAAGAGGCACATTCGCTGGGAGGACGTGGCCCGCTGCTTCTCCATCAATAAAACACTCCAAATATAGAACAGCTGACAGAGGCAGAATGGATAGAGCCGGCAAAGCTAAATGACTCCTTTTCAACATACAAACTTTTCACATTTAAATTTCTATGAGCTGGATTTTTTTTCTCCCTGCAAGGATTTAGAATAATGAAAGCGCTCAGTAGCAATACAGAGGTACCGACAGCACCGACAGTCTCTTTCTTGAGAGCCAGCGCAACGGCTTGCTCTCACTTTCCAGCATCCAGGCCTGGCTGAGGCCTCCGAAGCCGAGTGACTTTGGGAAGCGTCGCTACGTATGGAGATGATACTGGCACAAAAAAAAAAAACCATAGTGGAGTTCTTTTAAATTTTTTTGCACCAAGTAATGCCCTTTATGATAAAAATGAAATTTCTGTGTGGGCTGCTGAGAAGAAGCATTTGAGACTGCACGCTGTGGAAGGATTTTTTTGCCCGGTGCAGCAGCTGATCGGAACATGCAAGGAGAATTCTGAAGAGGAAAAATGGAAGGACGGAACAATTGTTTCCCCAGATCAGATGCATAGGCAAGTGTGTCAGCTGTCAGGTTAATCCATGTGCAGAATACAGTAGTACGCAACCGGCAAGTGATCAGGGAACACATCACTTGTGCACTTTTTGTATCCTTAAGTATTCATTTTTTCTGATGATACCATTCGTTTTTAAACTGCTGTCATGCGAGTTGAGCCTGTTGTGTTGTCACTTGCATTCCATTGTACAGAACGTTTGACAGAATTTAAATTCTTGCTGCAGTGGCAGTGCTGGTTTGAAGGGAAGAGGAAGGAATACAAGGGCAGTGAGCACTGAGCAAATGATTCGGCGTGTTGAGCATAAATATGGCAGGTATGGGCCCGGTTAATGAAATGCACGTTTTCATGAACATCTGCAAAACTAAAGCCCATCTTTAAATGATGCACTAGCTCAAAGAAATGGCCTCTCGTGACTTCAAAATGTAGGAGATCTCTGTACCGCTTCCAAACGTGCTATTTTTAAATAAGTGCTTATTGTTATTTTGCTTTGGGGAGGATGAACTAGCTGTGTGCAAGAGACTCCGTCTACAGCTGTCTGTGTGTTCGAGGGTTGCCACTTCATGATCTATCAAACTTTTGTATCAAGGAGCATTCTTCAAAAAAAGATAAGTCATGCATACAGCCAAGAGGGTGTGCAGTCTCTCTTATGCTGTAATTTGATGCCAAACTAGATCGTGGATGCCACCGAGCTGCGGGTAGAAGAATCAGACTGCTTTAAAGGTTCGAAGCATTTTACACCTTTTTCAAAGAGAAGTGTGAGATGCAGAATGGGAGGCACAGTTTCTCAAATATTTAAGAATTGCTGTATCTTAGCTCATGCCACGCCTTCAGAGAGAACACTCAGCATTAACCTCTGTCATCTAGATTTTCCACACAACCTGAAGCTTCTGCCTCTGCCTTCTTTACTGCCAGTCTCATGATTTCTGACTTGAAACACATTCCCTGTAAGCACACAATGTCAGTGATGATCCAGACAGACGTAGAAGGACTTAGTGTCGGTGAAAATTAGCTGGATGACAGTTTGGGCTTGGAAGCTTGTTATTGCTAGAAGACCTGTAAGCAACGTAGAGATGATGGTAATCAGATAAATGTGTTTGGAACACTTGTGACAACTGAATTTTGAAATGTGAAGAACTGAAGCTGCAAGCAGTACTCTAGAAGACATCAGTTCTATACTTGAATGTTGGCATTGATGAAAACTACTCAGCCCTGGTCTGGGTCAAGGTCATTTTGTCAATGTCGATAACCACTCCACTCAGATTTACTAGTCTTGCAGGTTGTGCAGCTTCTTGTTGATTGCCCCCCCCCCAAATGTGGCCTTCACAACCTCCCCACAGAGGATAAAGCTACATTTGCTCTTCTGGATGCTGCTGCCACTACATCTGAAGGTATTTGTCATCTTGTCATTCAGTCACTCTGGTTCCTCCTGCCACCCACCTCACTTCCAATATTGAACCGGGCCCTGTACTGTCCAAGGGGAGTCCGCTCTCTCCTACTTGGCCAGATAGTGAAGTAAGGTGTGACACTATGGGCAGGTCATTATGACTTAATAAACTGAACTACTGAGCCGCCTCCACCCAGCACCTGGCGGGGAGGAGGTTTACGGTGCCCAACTTATTTGTCCATCATTCCCTCTTCCTTCCAAATTTACACCCTTTTTGGTTATAAAGCATGACTTTCTTTGTTGCCTCCAAAGCACTTCTCATCAGCTAAGTTACTGAAAACAGGTTTTATCATCTTGTTCCTTGAAGACAGACCATGAAGAGATTGTTTAGGAAGGCAGTCAGTGGAATAACAGTTCTGTGGGTGGGTACTTAAATGATCCTGAGGGGTTTCCTCATGGCCCCAACCCCCCCCAGTAGACTACCATCCACTTCTGTTATATTATAATTCCCACACGTAACATGTATTGGCAGTTTTTTTTCTGCTCATTTCCATTTTTGTCATGTCTCCAAGCTTGAAAGAGAAGTTAAATGTTAAACTGTTAACATGTTCAAATTTATTCTGCATGACAAAGGTCACTGGCAGAAGGTATACATGATTTATTTATTTTATCCTGTAACAAGTGACCGACACCATCCAAGAAGGGATGGTCTTTATATTACCGTGTGTAGCAAATGCTCTGATTTACATACAGGGGTACAACTGTGACCTCTTGGCTTTGGAGGTTCGTGCACCAGGCTTCCTTTGAACTGCTAGTGTTTTGAATTAGGCATCATACGCAAATCCATGCAAGTGCAATGAGCGTCCAGATAGGTCCAGTATGAAATATACTGTAGGTCATTCCTTATTCTAAAGTCCTGTATCATGAAAACCGGTTAATTGGTGACTTGCAAAAAGTTGGCTTATTAAAGCACAATCTAGTGCAAAATTCAAAGGCCGTCTGTCGACTCCATTTAAAAGGCAGTTCCTTGTGTACGTTGAATTTCAATGTCATTTCCTCCCGCTGAAGCTCAGCTGAAATGGGGTGAGCCTCACAGCAGCATGATCTTACAGTCTCAGGAAGGTCTGAGCTGGTCGGAGGACTGTCTGTCAAGCAGCTGAGGACACTCGTAGTTTTGTTCAGAAGTATCCTTTTTGAAAAAAGAGAGATGTTTCCCCTATTTCTGACAACGTAAGAAAAAATTCTAATGTATCCCTTTATTCTGAACACCGACCAGTTTTGAACTCCTCCTATTTATTGGTGATATCCAACTTGCTGAAAGGTACAGTCCCATCTGTGGTTCTCAACATTTCCGTCAAGTTCAAATGCGAGTGCTTTCTAATAATAATAATAATAATAATAATAATAATAACAATAATAATAAGAGATGTTGACATTTACTAGTTATAACAGAAAATAGTTATTAACAGAGCAAAGAAAACAGAGGATCAGGAACACTTACAGACACCGATCGAATTGGGATGTACATTTACTTTTGGTGCATTCCTTTGAACTTTTGAAAAATTATTTACTTTTGTACATTTGCTTAATTTGCATTGGGTTTTTTTCAGCATGACTAAAATTATCAGTAGCATTTTCCAAGCTGATATTAGATATTTACTTAAACAATTCAGAGGAAAAACATCTGTTTAAGGTACAACAATAAAGTCTTATCTCTAAAGCGTTCGGTCAGTTTAGGTATAACTATATTGAGGAAACTGGCTATTATAATGCCTCGATTAATTTTAATCTAAAATTACAGTAAGACAAAGTGGAGGTCGTAAGGGTACCTCAAGGCACGTGAGCTGCATGTTTAAACGCAGGTTTGACTAATCCTCAGTCTCCTCCACCGCTATGTAGGAAAATCTTAAGGAAAAACAACTATGGATGGAGAATGAGTGAGGGTGAAAAATGACGTGCACCACGTGGTGATCAGCGTCGGTGGAATTGAGCAGGTCCGTGACTAAGATTGCTAAACTGCATTTTGATTTGCGAGGAAAATCAGTATTTCGGTACAGCTGGAAGTGCCTGCAGCCGCAGCACTACTGGTGGCAAGGTGAGCTACTCACTACCACTGCATTTTAAATTTGTGGAAAATCTCTCTTCTGCAGAAAAACACCTCACAGACATGATTTAATAAGGAAGCTTTAATTTTCTCTCGTGTGAATGTGGACAAAACAGAGAACGAAACACGTGTAACTGCATTTGTGAACATGGGTGCAAATGATGTTTCCGCAGCTGCAGCGGCCTCATTTACAGACGCCTCTTTTAATACACGTTTATGTGTGTTGTACATACAATGTAAATTTATGTCCTCAAGTGTGTGTAAATGGCTTTGTGCTAACCACATTAAGTTTCTTCCTCAAGGGTATGACAGCAGGGTCCCTTCTTGGACATGAATTGAAAACCTTCAGCATACAAATGTTCTTAAGCACTATTAGACCCTTTCAAACAACCTATCTTCTCTGTGTAGCCATGGGAGACACGTGCAAAAGGCTTCTGAATAAAACTTAGTATTGCAGACATTCCTCAGAAAGGGCACAGAAACACAGCGAGAAGCAACAAGACTAATTATGGAGGCAATCACTTTTTCCAAGGTCAATATTTCTTCTCAAGGTGAACAGTTAGCATGATTCAGGCAGTAGGACATGACAGTCCTTTTCACAGGAAAGCTTCCCTAAACTGCGTGATGAACGGCAGTCACATCGAGAAAACATCCAAAACGACTTGCTGACAGAGCTCTATTTGTCAGACTTCACTTGGGCTCATGCTCGGATTCTGGTCTACATATATCAATAGAACAATTAATTTTGATTAATCGAAGCCATTTGGTTAATACTCAGCAGCTTAAAATCCCTGCCTTGAGTTACAAACAAAAAAGGGAAGGCCACGTGTTGGAAACAAAGGAAAGATCTGCAAAAGGTTAACAGGATTTGTGTCACAATCATCCAGTCCAAACAGCTTGAGGTGCAAAGCAATCTGGGGCCACAGATCAATAGACACCTTGAAGGAGAGGCGGTGGTAGCAACCAGGATTGTACTGCACTAGCCAGGCAAAAGGAACATGGCCTCAAAGCCTCCTCAGCTAAGAGGAATTGATTTGAGAATTTGACAATCTGTAGACCGCGTGGATCTCCAGGACGTGATTGCATGTTTGTTGGAGTTGTGATAGGACACAGCAGTGTGTTTGTGCAGGAGTTGTATTGACACCAAGTAGTACTAGCCTAGGCACCTTGTATCATAACATGAAGAAATGAGTCTGGAGCTGATGGTATGTCTTGGTTCCCTATGTATACAGTTTGACTGAGATTAAGAAAAATGCGACTAACAGAAGAAACTGCTAATTCTCTATGATTCCTATAGATCCTGCTGTATCTCAGCATACAGGTCCCACCTAGATCCCAGCTTAAAACCAGGAAATGTTTCAACATGACATTCTTTAGACTCCTTTATCTTTCAAAGGTCAAGCGAGACAGCAAGTCACAAGTTTCTCTGTACGTCCAACAAGTATTCAAAGCTAATTATTCACCAGAAGGACAAGATGCCTCATTCTGCCACATCCTTCTTCCTACAGCATGGGTAGCATTGAATCTTTCAACCCTTTCCTCTTCCTTTTCTTTTTCACCTTCCTATTCCTATTCCTTTTCAAATAACACATAAAACCAGCATACAATCCTCAACATCCGAATCAGCACCCAACCCCGGAACCAACAACATTCCCCCAGTCAGGGTTTACCACAAGAGCAGGCTATAGATATCACAGTTTGCAAAAGGTTAAAGGAAGTTAAAGAAACAGAAAAAAAATGTGAACATAAATTAAAAAGTCCACAATATTAGCCCACAATCGCTTCAAACGTGTAATTACACGACTACATTAGACATGTCATAAACAGCCAGAAACAGCAATTGTCATGTCATAGTCATGTGAGGGCTACAGCTCAGAGGAACTAGAGGTCACAGTGAGATGAATCTTCAAAATAACCACAGCATCATTTCCTAGATGTTCACTATGGTACCACTAATATTTCTAACGTAAAAACTCAGGGTTAAAAGTGAATGACAGATACAGAGAGGTTAGACAACCTCTGTGTTGGCTACACAAAGTCCTTTTGGAAAAACCCAATAGTAAAAAGTAGAAACACTATTGCTTCCTTATCCTCCAGAGAGAATTTCCTTTTAAAAAAGTAATAACTATGGCTTTATCTCCAAATTCTAAAGCAAGTAGTGAATAGACAGATATAGATTTGTACATATTCTCTATGAATATCCTTGTGAGGCACCAGGACCCTGTATTATATTACGCATCTAAACTATGGTTTCTGCCTCTCACCATAAACCATAAAGTCAGTGTTTTTTATCTGGATAGCTGCTTGGGTTTTCTGTTCAGATCGCAGCAAAGGTGGGTTCCTTACTGTACTTCTGTTGGTAGGATCTCATTGTTTAGAGGTTAAACCAGATTGTGGCTCACGTCCCCCTGGGAAGGAAACCTATCCGTAGTACATCAAACTGAGATACCAACAGGTGACTCTGTATCCCAGGTCAGTAGAGTTTCTGAAAACAGTACAGATTTGCAAAATATTTGTGCAGACTACCTGTTCTCTTCCCGGTCCATGGCACCTACTTCAGTATCTTTTTACAAGTATCTGCTCACCTCAAGGCAGTTGAGAGATCTTCTCAAAATTTGTTCATCAAAAACCAGCTTACTCCATGCACTACCAGGTGTTATAGTGAGAATGCTGTGCTCAGAGATTGCATCACTGTATCCCACCACCCATGAGTCTTTTGCTTTCTGTTCCTTGGGAAGTGGCCATCATCCAGCCAACTGGCACTCTTCCAAACACCACATATAAAGTCCTCATTATAGAAGAAGTGGAGGATTTATACATCACACATCTGAGACAGCTGTGGTCAATAAGCCTGAGTAACAAATGGATAAGGAACAAAGACTCAACAACACCAGAAAGTACATCATAAGGTTCTCAACGTTAACTTCAGCACTTCACCACCCTCACAGCCAATATGCCCATTAGACACAGTTCACAGGAACAGCAGGCTTTGGGTGTAGCTGAGCAAAACTTGTAGCTCTACAATCAACAAGGGAAGAAAAAAGAACGGCAAATACAAAAAAGTCCTTAAAAAAATAACTATGGCAAGTGCAGAACAGGTAGATGGTTGTTTGCATGTTTTTTAATTATCAGAACCACCATGTAACCAGGATGCATTATGACATCACACATCCACACTTGGATAGAACGCTATTGTTCTGATCCGAAGCCCGGTCCTGTTCATTTTGGTGTCTTTAGTAATGGCGTTTCAGCAACAACCTCGGCACTGGTGCAGTGGCCTGGAGGAAGTGTTGCCCTTGCAAATAACATTGCCTCCTCAAACATCAATCAGCTGCACTTTTTCTGGCTGTAACCTTTTGAAGTTAAACATGTAACACTGGCAGAATAAATTGCATTATGTGCAAGATGGCATCAAACCTGTGTCTCCACATTTTTAATTTAGTTTGTGTTGACACAGATTGCTATCTGCTATCACTTGTCCCTTATCTGACGGCCAAAATGGAATTTCGCTGGTGAACACATAGGAGATTCTCCTGGACCCTATCTGTCATAGTTTGGAGGTACGTTATCTGTCATCAGTCGAGACTATATTCATTTTTAAGGGCTTTCACCTGTGGACAAATTTATAGATGACTTGTCCTTGCACAATTCTTTATGGCGCCCCCATTGCTGTTGGAACATGGAATCTAGGTCATGTTTAGTATTGCTCTTGTGGGGTGCACGCAGTTTTGCTCCCACAAATTTAATCTGGTTGGTGTTTAAGATCAGACATGCAGGCGCACAATTGCTCAGGCGCTCATTCTGTAGCAGTTGTGCAAGGCATGTCTTTGGTTTCCACTGGGTCAAAACAAGCTCAGCCTTAGGAACACGATACATCCGTGAGTCTTAACCTACAGGTGTTGCTGCATCTGCCTCTTAAACCTCAGCTAACATCAGAGACAGCAGACTTGCCGCGTTGCCAGCGGACTGTTGGTTTAAACGGGGCAGGAATCAGGGTTGGAAAGATGGATGTTGCTGCCTGTTAACACTTAAACGTTGTTAATAGTTTTAATTCGAGAAGCCTCAGCGATCATTGAGAAGGTGGTGCTGCTGTGGACAGTCTCATTTTGTTAGCCAGTTAAAATTGCCTGCCTGCCTGAGCGATATGCTAGAGGAGGCAGATGAAGCTTTTCCATTGCTTCAAGTTTCAGTTTTCTGACTGCTATTGATTTAAGTCCCATTTTCGTCGGCTGGGGAGGGCAAGCGGGCCACGCGCAGCCATTTGAATTCGCCGAGCTGCCTATGATAATAGCACGGGGGCTCCTGACATTTGGAAGAGAGAGGGAGGTAAATGTCATGGTGGAGGTGCCAGTAGGTTTAATGCTTACCTTGCCAGTGTTGCAACCCCTCTCTCAATATCTGCTTCCCCTATTCTCTTAGTTGCTGTATGTAGCCGGTGACCACAAGCTAGTCTTTCTCCTAACTGCGTGGACCTACTGAGGGATATAGAGTAGGAAAACAAAGAAATTAAATGGGGAAAAAATGTTAAATGATGTCATTACTCACAAGTCAGACAAACACGGAGAAAAAACAAAAAAAAACTCAAACGATCTGCTGCTTCAAAGAAAAATATGCATCATCATTTCCTCAGGCCCAAAGAAGAAAATGTTTTTGAAAAGTTGCATTTGAGCCAGATAAGGAGTCTAAAGATGACAAATACAACAATGATGCTCAATTTCATGGTAAAGTGGGGACGCAAAATGTGACTGCTAATTTCCCTCACTGATAGTGCTTTATGGCACCGGACAAAACCTCCAAGATTAATGGCCTGTCAGAGTAAGTGGAAGCCAATAACATGGATCGCTGAAATCATAAGTTACTGGTTTGTGTTGCAGTTTGTATAAATATGTTTGAGGAATCCTCCATGCATTGGGCCGCATTAATGGAAATGTGTGATATCAGGAGGGGGAAGGAAAAAAAAAGACACAGTGAAAGGGACAAGCAGAAGAGAGCGAAGCTGGATGGCCATCGATCATCAGTGGCATTTTATGACAAACAGACTGGGATTATGCACAGCGAAGACTGATACTTTGCACATTTATTAATTATCGATAATATATCGGAGTGCGGCACATGTCCACAAACAAGACCCCGGCGGTTCCTCCAGCAGCTTTTTTCCACTCGTCCTGACTTTTTGAATTTACATAACTGTAATGTCGTCTAACTGGGACTTCTAACATTCACATCGTGTTCTGCTTCTAAAATGCGAAAAAGGGACAAACTATTGCCCTCGAGTTCACAATAATTCAGCAACATATACGTGCGTTATGGTTAAATGGGTGGTCAGTTATCGACTTGGAATTTTATGCATTGATGTGACCTGCTTTTCACTTTAAATTTATTTTAAGTTACTCAAACAGCTCTTAACACTAGACCCCTTTAAGAATCTGGTGATAGCTAAGGACCCCACCCCCCAGAAAATGCTGTGCACAAATAAATTTGGAGAAAGTATTCCCCTCTTTTTGTTACAATGAGTTATGTCTCCACAATTATTTGCTCCACATAGAGTTATATCATAGATAGTAATATAATTATAGTGTCTTTATTCTAACATTTATTTAGGTAGGCAGTGAAATTTTCAAAGCAATATATAGAAACTCATCCGTCTCTAGAGGATCGATGGATCCCAGAATAGGAATTGGTGCTTTACAACAAATAAATTGTTTATTATTGGTTCCATTCAGCATACAAAGGCAAAGCTGTTAAAATGTGTAGCACACATGATCTATCAAAATAATTCTGTTCCTTAGAAATAGTCTGGATCAGTCAAAGTGTGCAAAAGAACTAGGGCCAGTTCCTCAAAATGTTTAGAAGATCCTACCAACCTCCACCTTAAACTGCATGCAAGTTTGCATAAGAGAATTGATGCTGTTTTAAAGGCAAAGGGTGGTCCCACCAAATATTGATCTGATTGAGGTTTTTTTGTCTACTGCACTTTTTAGAAGGTTTATTGATGAATAAGTATTCATGCCTTTATTTTTGGAACCATCCTCACTTTATAGCATTTTTCCCCACAGATGCCTAAGACTTTTGCTCAGTACTGTATCTTAGTTAAAAAACCTGAACTTTTCTGCACAGAACAACGAATGGTAACACAACAGCGTCCCATCTGGCCGGTACCTGTGAACCTTTAGAACGACAGTCAGATTTTTACTGTTCAGTAATCCCGACTACTGAACAGGGTCAAAAACCTGTGCATTTTTTAGAAAAGTCACAGACAACTTTGGCCTCTTGGAATGTTCTGTGCCCTTATGGCTATGAGGAGATGCTGCTTTGCGTAACACAGCACATCAAAATAAAGGGGTATTTTAAAAAGAGATGGAAGCAATGACTTGAAAGCGAAATAACAGCTCGAGGAGGAACCAAATATCATTCTGGAGGGAGAGAGGTTCCAATAAAGAAATACGACTACTTTGAAGTAGCCATTTTGCTGTTATAGCTGCTTTCGTCACCAGATGTGAAACAATCAGGTTACAGCACCCTTCCTTTAAATGACTGGCATAAGAAAAAAATAAATAAACATTTTTGTAAAACAGAAAAATGACAGTGTAGATGTGATGGCGCTGGCAATGGAATCGTTTTTAAACAGTCTCATTCAGCGTGAAGTGCTGCTTTAAATTTCTACAGCTAGAAAGTAAAATGTTCTTATAGGAAGCTAGCGCACTGAGGAAAAGAACCTTGATTTTTTTTTGTCATTTTTAAAATTAATTCTCTGTTTATCATTATTCTTCCTAAAAATTACTAAATAAAATCCCCTTGTAGTTATTCAGTAGTAACTTTGGAACTGCAAGGGCATTGATAAAATAAAAGGTTTTTTGATCCAATTCACCTTGGCTCCGATTTTGTCATCTCATCTCACAAGGACCAAGTGTGTCACCAACCTGATTCAGCCTGCCTTATTTTACTGGGACACAAGGACCATGTCATCGTGAAAAGAATGCTAAAAATTGCTTAGAGTTCTGAGGAAATCTTTGCAGAAGATGAGCAAAAAATTAAAAGCCAGGGTTCTATAAATACGTTTCCAGTTTCGTCTTGAGAAACGGGCATAACAGGAATAGACCACTACTGTTTTCTATGACCAAATATCATACATAAACCAGATTTTCGCAACTGTTTGATTTAAGCAATTTTTTTCTTAGACAAAGCAGATAACACAACATAGGGCACACACACACACAAAAAAACATTTTCCACTGCACGCACTGCTTTTTGTAAAAGTTTTCCAGTGAACCCAACTGTTCCTTAGTGCAGGGAGGCAGACACTCTGCCTGTCCTGCAGCCAGAATCCTCAGATCGCTTGTCTGGCTTCATCCAGATTAGTTTTTCCAACATTTATTCTTTCATTCTGCTTCACTGAAAATGTGGACATTAACTAACCATCTTTTCAGATTGCGATTATCTTGAGTTTAAGCTTATTGATTTTTGATGAAGAGCAAATGGACAGTAGTGGAGGGCCATGCTTTTGGTGCAGAATACACAAACAGTGATCACAGCCCTGAAATGCCCACATTCCTGCCAGAGCACATTAATAAGCAGTCGACAGCGTTCAGTATCTGCATACATGATTTGCTCCCCCAAAAAACTCATCTGCAGCACCTTATTGACTAGTCGGGATGGGGGTCCGTTGTCATTTGCTCATGTCTGCATCACAGGGCAGTATGCTGTCTCCGGGGGGGGGGGAGCTCCCATACATACATAATAAATGAATAAACTGACAAATAAATGGGTAATCTTCCTTGAGGAACATTTTATTTATCTGTTTTTCTTCCCACCAAATCAGGGTGGAAATTGATCATGGTTGTGCGAGTGAACCCTCACATCCAGGGATCATCAGCAAGCTGGGGGATGTTATTTATGGTGGTCGCATGGGGAACTGTAGCTCCTCTTAGGGGACAAAAGTGTTCCATCATCATGCACCACAACGCTTCTCTTCGTGTGATTGTCCTCCGCTGTCTTTCTCCACAAAGCCCCTCTGTGCTTGTCCCTGCAGATATGGTCCCGTCATCTGACCCAGAGGCTATCGGCATGGTGGTACAGTAATCGTGATGGTGATAAAGGCGCAAGGCGATTTCCAGGCCACGGCGGGGAATCTGTTCTGTATCACCTGCCCAGATCTGTGTCCTGATTGACCCTGGCAGACCGGACTAACATTTGCCCCACTGTGACTAGAGACACTGAAAAAAGACATATGGTCATGCCAGTTATATGAGTCTACGTATAATATAGATTTGCAATTCATTTCTGTTATAGCATTTTCTTTCACTAATAGTAATATTAGATTTATTAAAGCTAAGACAGACTGTTTGTTTCAGACAGTCTAAATATACTTTTTTAAAAAGAAAATATGGTAAAACCCCAACGGCAACTGTGCTGAAATAGTATAGTTGCTTAGAAGTACAACACAAAAAATAAAGTATAGCAATTCCTTGGTATCCAAACTCTATATCTGAATTTTCACTATAATGCGTCTGGAAAATGAATACCTATCTATCAGTGTCCGAATGGAAACGTTTGTTATAACAAATTTTTATCAGAAGCTTATCCGTAATATAAACAAAATCTAAATTCAAGGAAAAATCAAATAAATGTAAAAAGATCTACAAATAATTACAGTGTACTGTACTGTAATGAAATAATACTGACATTGGTTGATAGTCATAAAGGTATTTTCCTACTGGCTGGGAATGCAGTATTTATTTTTCCTCATTTAAGATAATGGGAAATAAACACTCAGCCTCTGAAAAATGCGGTATCCGTCGTATTAGATTTGGATACTGAAGATTTGCTGTATATTTTCAAGTTTTTTTTACCCCAAAATATTCTGAAAACTTTAAACATAAAGGTTAATCTCTATTTTAAACCCCATATTTTTCTTTATTGCAAGCTTACCAAACACGGTCCTCAGTCCTATGGTTTCTAAACTAGCCTTCATCTGATCCTCTTCCATGTCACACTAGAATACCGGAGCTTCCAGTGACAAAAAAACTCATTACAAACCTTAGTCTGTTGTTATTTATTCAGCTGAAAGTAAATCAATATGCAGAAGTCATATGTGAAAAAAATGTAAAACACCAAATGCTGGTGGGGTTGATCCAAAGGTTATTAAACCTAAACACAAAAAGGAAACACTGAAGAACAAACAAGACTAAATAAATTTTAACTGGGATATTTATTAGAACAACCAGCGTTTATGACTAAGATACTTCCACACCCAAAGGAGATTCTGGATTGAATGCATACCTGAGCTCACCTTTCATCCTTGTCCTCGATTGTCAATAGACTGCTGGCATGTCCTCTGCAGCTCAGGTGAAGGTTCTCCCTGGGGTTTGTCAGTGTGCAGGTGAGATGAGGACACAATGCAAAGTCCAGCCCTAATACTTCCATGTCAGTCATCAAGGTGATTCGACCCAAGCGTTGCTTATGAATTGTACACCTTCAGCTGACCGTGGTACCACTTCCGTGTAGTGCTATCGTCACTGCGAAGGTGTAAATGTTCACACGTTAGTCTACAGAATTCAGGCCTGCCTCGAAGCAGCATGCCAAGGGTGATCAAATGCTGCGATGTTCTCAAATAATCATTACTGCTGCCTGTCATTCATCTGCGGAGGGTTATAAAGCCGTTTTGAAGCAATATTGAATTTGGTATTCCAGAACAAAAAAGAACACTTACAAATGGAATACATCTTCAGTCCACATGATCTATAGCTGCACCCAGGTACCTGTTAAGACAGTAAATTTTACAGTTTGTGGCTCAAATATGAGGAGAAATTAAACAAGTACTGTAGTCATTGACGTAAGGGGAGAAAGTAGGTTGATGTAAGCCAGTAGAAAAACCTCTTCTCCAAAAAGGACATCACTGCTAAGTTTGTAAAATTGCTCCCAAATAAACCATGACACTTATGGAACACTGTCCTCTGGACAGATGAGACCGTAGTGGATTTCTGTGCCTAAGATGCACAATGCCATGCATGTTTTATCTATTCTATATCTATATATTTTAGAGTTATACATGCGATCATCTGCTCCACAGCTAAAGTAGAAAAAGTGGAAGATGCAGTATGATAGTTTTGTTTAACACAACAGTAAGTATGTAAGAGAATTGCTGAGGAAGAAATGATTCAGGGTGTGGAAAGACTTAGTGAAAGTCCACATGTCAACAAACCGTGATGTGGTGGAGGCTTAGGAGAAATGTGCATAAGTGAACAACTTTGAATGTCAATGAGATACAGCAAGTTTGTATGTTGCTTCTGGGCCAGAATTCCTCCAATCGAAATGCCTAACACAGAAACACTTACTTTAATTTGATCATATATGTTTTTTTACAAGCTACTAAATTAAAGGGTTCACTTTTTACATCCCTGTACGATGAGCTGCCCCCCAAGCTGTGAGTAGTCTACACCAGAAGAAGGCCCAAAAATATTCCAAAAAGATTTTAACGGGGAAAAACATTCGTCCCAGAATTCCTTGTTACGCCTCTGCGGATTAGGGCACCGTGCAGTGTCTTAAAACATTTTACAAACATATTTTTGGTCTAGCAGTTTCTTCAAGGAAGAGCAAAACTTGGAAACTTGGTGGAAGGTGAAAAATGAAAATCGGTTTATTTGGATATTGAGATAAGGCTTCTACAGTAAGGATGGCAGTCATAAAAACAGGGATGAGATGAATTGCTTTGTATGAGAACAGAACTGTAGGAATACGTGGGGTGATGGTGTAGGAAAGGAAGCTGAGGTCTCCTTTCTCTCCCTACCGGGAAACCCATACCATTTAATCAGGTTGTGATCTTACTACATTCTTACGCCGAAAGACACTGTTTTAACAGCAGGATAGATATACAGGTGTGAGCAGCGAAGCCCCCTGTGAAGTGGATCACCTGCAACACGAGGAGCTACAGCACAAGGTACCAACAACAGAAGATCTTGCTCTTTCTCTGAGCACTGAAGCGGATCTGGAGAAATTTTTAAATGGATGCGCAGTAGTTTTTTTGAAAAAATGAAAAAGGATTTTACCTAACCTTTGTGTTAAAAAAGCTTAATTGACATAAATTTCCGTGAAAAAAATGCTAAATTCACATCTTAAATTTTAAACAGAGAGAAAATGTAACTAAAAACTAAATCCAAAAATATCAGAACTGCTGTAGAAAATATTAAATCCAGGATGAGGATAAATACGTTCAAAGTCACTTATGCACATTCATACATTCTGTTCAGACATATTAACCCTAACCCTTTCCTTCTTTTATGCTATTATAATGTTCTCTTTTTAATTTGTTGTTAAACCTGTTTTACTTGTGTGGGACAAGAGCACAGTGGGTACCTTACAGGGTCTTGTCTGTGATTTTAATCACAGGTTTGAATTAACTTTGCTCTGCTTTCCTCCCACAGTCCAGAGATGTGTGTTTCAGGTTAATTGCTCATTCCAGACTGCGCATGCGTTGCCACCCTGCAACGCACGGTGGTCCCGTCCAGAGTGCAGTTTTATAACCTGGTGCCCCAAGACTCCGGTATGAGCTCCACATCGCGCTGACCCTGACCGGCATTAGGTGGTTAATGGATGTAAAATTATTCTTAAACACTTAAAATTTGGCTTTTCAAGGAAAAAAGGGAATTCCTGACCCCTGCTCTAGACACACGTCAAAGTAAAAGAAAAGTCTTAAATTAGGGCTCTTCCTTGCTGGAGCGATTCAGAACACAGCAGCTTTAATATTACTTTCGTGTTCAGTGGAGTTGGTTTTGCGGTGATATGTTTGTCACTTCTAAACATTTTTACTGTAACCGGTGCTGGACACCAGTCCATCCACTGGCCCTGGGAACCTTTACTGACCACGAGTAACCAAAGAGCGGTGGCTGAGACTATTTCCATTTACCCGCTTTAAATTATTTCTAAGTGGCCAAACAGTACACAGTAAATAAATACAGATGTACATACATACTGGATAGTTGATGACAATGATCATAGAGCATAGCAAGTCAACCAAAGTGTTATCATACTATATATACTATATATATATATATATATTCCTACATTAGCAATAATTTATTTAGTTTGAATATTCAAAAGTTAGATACAACAGTGAGTTCTTAAATGTCCCCCATCATGTTTTCACAAGACAGTGGAGTTACATATTACTTGCAAGAATGTTAAAAGAATGTTGTGGGGATATTAAATGATAAATTAAATTATGCCATGTAGAAGCCCTTTCCCCTCCATAGGGTCTTTGGTTTCTAGGTCTGCTGAAAAGCCACTTGAGTGCAGAAACTTGGACTCAGGCTCAGTCAGTCCTACACAGGGCTGGCTCTGTACTAAGTTACAATGCTGAATGCATACAAGTGGAATTAGACAAAATACAGTGCACCTATACACTCGTATTTGAGCTTAATTCCTGATTTATATTAATACCCGGTTCAATATTAAATTCAGTATAATATTCAAATATTCAGAATTGGCACTATTACTAGTGCAAAGCTACATGGCAGCACTGCATTCTCAGTCTTTGCCTCATGTGGCCCGTGTTCAAATAGTTTCCCCTTTTGTGACTTTGTCCACTTCCCTTCGGCTGGTAAGTCCCTCAGTTCATTAGAGTAATAGCCTCTTACAGTAAGTAAATGTTGTTTTTCAATTTAATCTTGTTTTCATTTCTTAATTTATTTTCTTGAACTGCTTATGATAAGGAAAGAAATGTAATGCATGATACTAAAATAAAAAGTAGCTGCAAAGAAACACAGAACCATCTTATTTATCTCATTTACTATTTTGTAATTAGGTCATTGTTGTTTAAAGTGTTCTTTATTATACTGAAATAGGCATTTTAGAGTGTTAGGGTCATTCTGAAGGAAATGAATTAGGGTTTCTAATAATAATAATAATTTTCCGCGTAGGACATAACAAAAGTTGCTTCCTGATATTCAAGTTTGCGGCATTCAAGCCATTTCCAGGAACCAGTTCCACCCGGATACTGGCGGTGGGTATAATGCCTTCAGAAGGGATCTTTCCTCCCGTGCTGTTTTCTGATAGTGCTCTTTTATTTACACCATTTACAATTATAACTTGCCCTATTTTTAAAAACCCTTTTTCGGAATTTTAAATTTGTTACCCATAAAATAGCCTATTTTCTTCTGTTTATTTGCTATTATCAATGAAATGAATCGGTTTTTTATTCTGTTGTGCATTTATGCCGTGTACCGCCTTCGTGTGGATTTTGTGAAAAGCTGAGAAGACGACGTGAAGTGTTTTTCCAAGTAAATCAAGCTCTTATACATTCTAGGGTGCGGATTTTGGAAGGAATAAGAAGCGGCCGCTGGTCTGGTCTCATGTGCTTGCTGGTGGATGACAGTGCTGAAGGACCATCTCACAAACTATGTCACACCGCATCTTTTTGCTTCACATGTTCTAAATGCACTAAATAGTCTTTTGCCACAAGGCTCCACTTAAAATGTAGATTTGCTTTTATTGTACTGACTGCTTTCATTTTATTTGCTTTATTGGTCAAGGTGTCACCACCATCAGAACAGAAAGACTGGTCTTCCTGCAGCGGTGTCTTCAATGTGGGCTTTCGAGGTCAGCCACAGAACCTCCTACAACGGATCCCTCTTTCTACCCCTTTCCAGCAGCTTCTGGAGTCCTGGCTATGAGCCAAATGGCTGCCCAGTGGGAAGTGTCACCTTCGTTCTAACAGGAAGCACCGCACGGTGTGACAAAGAACTGGCAGCTCAAACTACAGGAGCAAGAATTGATTATCCCATAATTTTATGCAAATTCAGAATAGGAGGGTGGGGAGAGACTTCAGAAAAGCAAATGAATCCCTTAAAATAAAGTGTTAGGGGACAGTACTGCTCAGCTGTATGATGAAAGATGCGTGCAGCATCTTCAGCGCACTGCAGGAAGGCTGGATCTTCAGAAACGCGCAAAACTTACTCTGAACCTCAGTTCCAAAGAGACCAAAATAAAAACAATGATTGAAACAGACTAATCAAAAAACCGTTGACCCTCCTCCCGATAAGCAGGAGGTTCAAACCAGGTAAATTTGATCTACTGCATGCCAAGAAAGAATCCATGATTCAGTGGTTTTAGACATTTCCCATCCCTCACCTCAGGTGCCTAACTGGTTCCTGAAAAGTCCGTGTTGTGTGAAAACACGTGTAAATTGAGGGATGACTGTATTTATTCACGATATGTGTTTACCCAAAGTGACTTTGTATAGCTTACAGTTCTACAGTTTGCTGCATTGGGTGGCATGGTGGTAAGAGCTGCAGTCTTTTGATCCCACCTCCTGCTGTAGTAGCCTTGTCCAAGGTGCTTATCTTGAAAATTGCCCTAGTAAAAACTACTCAGCTGTATAATAGGGTAAACCATTGTGAGTAACAATGTTGTAAGCTGCTTCAGAGAAAACCATGAAGTAAGAGAGTAAATTTGCACCTTCTAAATCCCATTTTTACCCCGCTCAAGTGCAGAATTGTAGAGCCCCACCTGACATCTTAATGGCACAAGCCTATAATGTTACTTTCTGCTACTTTGTCATATATGATTCTCCTCTTTGACATGCAGTTCCGACCATGGCTTATGGATCAAAGCGTACAGTTTGGATCATCATCTGAGTCATGCTGTGACAGTATGTCATTTTGTTTTGACCTCTAAAGGCCCTAAAGGTCCTTACTGAACACGAAAACTCTTGAATAAAATGTTATAAAACATGATTCTGTTGGTCATCTACTGTCAAATACAGTCATTCATGTGTTATATATAATTTGGGACAGCAGGTGGTCTAGCAGTTAGAGCTGCTGCCTTTCAACTTGGAGGACCCAGCTTTACATCTCACCTCCTGCTGCAGTGCCCTTGAACATGGTATTTACCCCGAATTGCTTTAGCAAGAAATTCCCAGCTGTATAAATGGATAAATCACTGTAAGTTATTAGTAACGTGCAAGTGGGTACATAGTTTAAAATTGTAAGGCATTTTGGTGGAAAATGTGAGCTAAAAAAGCAAAAACTCACCCCATTGCTCTTCCTGGGCTACATAAATCTCATATTTATTAGATGTCTAAGTGCAGTGTTTGCCCATCCACCTCATCTCCTCATTATTCCCACCAGGTAGGTCAAAAAATACCTGAGCTTCTGCTGCCAGAGAAAAAGCACTGTTCAGCTTGTTTTCTGAACTTGCTAATGTTTAACCTTTTAATTCACCTACTTGTATCATATCAAATATTTAACACTTAAGTTAAATCAGAATTTAAGCAGCATCCACAATTCTCAGAACTGGAACCAAATACTCTGAGTTATGCTGCTTCACCTACAGAGAAAGACTTTGCTCACACCTAGATTCTCCTGTATTCAGTCTGATTCTTACCTGCAAACAGCCTTACTGACACCTGTGCTCACACACACACACACACACAGGCACATGGGGGTGGATGCCAGACGTTACATGCACAGTGCACATTAGTAATATTACAATAGTAAAGTTTGGTGACATATATTTTGTTCTTTTTCCTTTCCCCATGACAGCTACAAACATTCACATCACTTTTTACTGATGTTTACCTGTCCAACACCACTAATAGTACTTATGTACTAAATGCAACCACTACATAATAGTACTTTTTACCTTTCCACCACCACACCTTTTTGACTCAGCTGGTATGTACCTGGTTTTCATTATTTTAATATGCCTATCACTACCACCGTTTGCATGGATTAGACTCCATGTGGCATTTCATGCTGAAAGACACCTGGTTTGGAGTCCACTCAGAGAGATCTTCAGCAACACTGTGCATTGGTTAATGGTCTTAAAACACACAAAGGGTGACCATTAGATGATAAAGAGTGTTTTGAATAATATTTTTAACATCCAAGAAACTTTGAAAAATCTTGGGTCACTCCGACACAAAAATGAAACTAAAGATCCATATATGACATTAATGAATGGAATATAACTAGATTTAATCTTTTTTATAGAAATGAATGGAAGCCTTGTGGTAACTATAGATTTTCAGTTACTTATATTAAACTTCATAGATAAATTAAGGGAAGCTAGCTTACATTGGACTGAAGCAGAAACTGTTCATTTACTCATGAAGAAAGGACTTCGCTATATAACTTAGTATCCTCATGTCTGACAATGTTCATTTTACTTGAATCATTGACGTGAGGTCTGCCAATTAATTCTGAGATCTGTCATAATTGTTGGCACGTTCTTTCTTGTGAAAAGTTCCCTCTGTATGAGCCTTTCATTTTTCTTTTTAGTTACTTTCTTAGAACTGCTCATGAATTGCATTTTCAATTTCAGCGAACATTAACCCCAGCCTGGTATTCCAGCTACATTTCTCTACTGGTAACTGAAACTGTCTTTGGGGCCAAGTGAACTTCCTTGCTAAATGAAATGTAGCCTTCTTCTCAAATCAATGGTCACCATGACAACTAGCAACCGCATCACCTCCCTGGTTTAGATCCAATTTTGAATCGCAACCTCTGGCCCATTACTGAAGAGATGGAGATGCATATGGTATGGGTTGGCTGCGATCAATACCACTTGCTCCTGGGGTTGTGTCCAGACAGGCATGGAAACTCACCTCCTAGCACCAAAAAACATGATAGAACTAAAACAGTACAAAACATTTTAAATTGAGAAAACATTGTGCTTTTTATGTAAAACAAACTTGATCAGAGGTGGAATGGCAATAAATGTTGCCTGTTTTTTTTATACCATTGTAGGATTTAGCTGTTGTTATAAAGGTCTTCTTTGACTCCCTTGCTACAACATTATCACCATCCAGAGGTAAATCCATAACATGTTAGTAATAACATCTTTGCCATGCATGGATTGCCCTAAGGGGATACTATAGGCAAGCCCATTGCATTCCCAAACTGAATATATAATGGAGACAGTTACGAGATGGGTCTCCATCTTGGGAGATTACAGAGCTTGGACAAACTTTCTGAGTGGGGTGTAACAAAAGTCTTATTGTCAAGGGTCTGTCTGTCTGCTAATGAAATATCCTGACCAGAATTTCACAGCAAACAACTTGAGCCCCCATAACATTCCAAGTACACCTGTCATAGTCTTCTTAACAGGCCAAGCTTGGCTCCATTGTCCAGGTGTGCATCTGCAGAAAAAAGACTGCGGTACCTCTCATGCTTTGCAGAAGGTCGCACAGTAGCAGGAAAGCAAAACTCCATTAACAGTGTTATTTTTCAGCGCCAGCTTCATTCTTGAACCTTGAAACAAGACAGTTGGCTTTGTGCTGCCTCACTACCTCCATATGTTTTGGTCCCCTACCCCATCCCTCTGCCCCACATGTACATGTAGTTTCTGATTGCCTCTGTCTGATTTTGGCTCTGGGGTCTTTTATTCCATATACTCTAACACCAGAAACTTGTGTGACACATGAGATTGATGTTAAGACTGCTGCACCATTTCAGGCGTTTTTTGACTGGAGAGGGTGGTAGTAAAGGGGTGTCCCTTGGCTACAGCAGCTTCAGCAAAAGGCTGATTGTTTGCCTTGTGTTCTAGGAAGGGCTGAATTTGTAGATCCATGTGGGTTTTATAGATTAACAAGTGGTCAAGGTTTGTGGATTGCGGCAGACTCCGAGGAGAGTAAAGCGTTTTTAGGAGAGACTTCATTCTTCACTGATGTTCTGGGTCAAATGTAGCGACACAGAGGATGATTATTTTTGCACATTTGGTGGATGAAGCGGTACATTCTATCTGAAACTCTCTTCATGAATATGGATCACAGAATCTCTCTGGGTCTTCCATCTACCCCTTATCCACAACTGAACCAAGAATGATAGCGCTACCTGCAACGACATATCGGTATTATTGGGTGTTTCAATTATTAGGCACCAGCATAACAAAGTGTAAATGGTGTTTGAACAAAGTGTAAAAAATCATATGGTGATTGGAGTACAGTCACTGTAAACAGTAGTTGTATCTGGGACAGCAACTAACCACCAATGATGTTCATTACTTGTCCAGTAAATAATCAAAATTTCACTATCTCTAAGTAACTCTACATGGTCGGTAGGTCTGTCTGCCATAGGACTTTTAATTCACTGTCTTTATTAACTTGAAACAACACATGCAAGATTTGTCAACAACTAATCCCTTTCAGATTGCTTTGTTATGTATAGTTATGCCCTCGTTCCCTCATTCATGAACCATTTGTGCTCATCAGGGTCTTGGAGATCTGGAGCTTGTCCTGGAATCACTGCACATCAGGCTAAGAGGGGCACACCTTGGACAGGAGGCCACTCCATTGCATGGTAGCAGTATATTCACACAGTCACACAGTACAGGTGAGTCACCAATGAATCTGAAACACAGGTGAGTTTCACATGGACTGAGACAGATGCAAACCTTTGTATGAACAGCTGAAGTGTTGTGAGGTGATAGTGGTCGCCATGGTTCCACCATTCTGCTGCATCGATGCTCTCACTAAAAGCATAATAATACACACTTGCATTCATTTATTCACCGTGCAGGTTTTTTAAAAGGCGCAGATAAAGGTATTAGGGTAAAATAAATGAAAAAAAAGATCTAAAACATTATTTTAAAATATTTATTAATTTGACTATGATTAAAGGTAACGATAGTCTAAAATGAGTTTAATGCCTACTGTTGACCATAAAGTTGAAACATACTTGAAAATGGACAAATAAAAAAGAGAAAAAACTAAATAAATGGCAAAATATTTACAGATTCAAAAATTCACAAAACCAGGATCCAGTATATATAACAAAGAATAAATGATACATCATCCAAGAATTTCTTTTAGAGCACTGCTGCTTTTTCAATTCATGTGGGCTAACTAACCGAACGGGAGCTGTCAAACCGTATCAACTGTGTTATAATTCACCTTTTTGCAGGTTGAAAATAACTAATCTCACTCTATTTGTCTACAGATGTAATTGGTGATGTCAGTAATAGGTGATCCTATTCTGTGATTATGATCCTTCACTACACACGCGGGAGTGTTGCATGGTAGACCACTACTTCTAGATCTGACCTCGCTTTACCCAGATGTGGGCCACCGTGTGGAAAAATGACCCCTTGAACATGAACAGTGGCCTCCTGTAACCAAATGTAACCTCCTGTCACATTACAAAGAATCTGCATAACACAAAATGCCAAGCAACGCATAAATTAGCATTCAGGCATGCCAGACATGTGTGAAGAATTAGTCTTTTTTATGTAACACAATCCAAAATGTCATTTCCTCACATTGTTAATGTGAGCCCTACCAGCAAGTCTCCTTTACCTTTTTAGACAGGTCGCCTTGGCTAACATGTAGAAAGAAAGTCTGTTTACAGTCCTTCAGGACCAGTCAAAGCAAATTGTTGCTTTGCTCATTGAGCAGGAGAAGAAAATAATTTACAAAGATGGGTTCAGGTCAGTGGAAAATGGTGCAGAGTCTGGCTGTGATTAATTTTAAAAGGCTCAAATAGCTTCCATTGCCCCTTTCAAACAATTAAAATAAAATTTCCTACCGCCTCCATGGTTCTCTCTCTATCACTTTCTCATTTTCTACCGATGCACATTTTAATATTTCTAGAAAAAATAATAAATGTTTCTCTTAGTATAATTGGATAAATTTGTCTCTTAAGACGTGACAGTTCTTGCATGAAGATTAAGCCGCCATAAATGCAATAACACAGTAGAAGCTCTGCAGCACGGCATTTTCACCCAACAGAACACCACTGCCGCAAGCCCGGATGAATTCCGAACAGTTCTGACATAGTTTGAACCCCGGCATGTTGTGCATTCACCTGCAATATTTTAATAAACAGAACAAACTGTGTTTTTATCATTACTTAGTTCCACGTGAGCTGGTTTGTCGATTTTTGGATACGGCTGGGACTGTAAAATTCTCCATAATTTGATTAGCTTGCAGCTCCAGTCATGTTACATAATCAATAAAATAAACATAATAAAAAACAAAAGATGTCCCTCCACTTATTGACCACTTAGGTTCTGATTTAAATTATTAGCACCGTTAGGGGTTAATTTTTACATGAAATCACCCCAATAGGCAACTGCTTCTTGCTGGGGATTGATTTACTATTATTTTGTGCGGGGAGGGGGGTGAATTAAAATTTAAAAAAAAAACCAAAATAAAAGGTACTTTTATACATACCAATGACAGCACCAATATACTTTATGCTTGTCAGCTGGATGTGGAAACACAGATTAAATTTACTCAACAAATTCTAGAAATCAAAATAGACAACAATCAACATAGAGCTAAAAATAGATTAACTACTGGAAAATGTTAATATTTTTGAAAATTCATAACTTGCATGTTGATATGACAAGGACTTCATCTATTACATTTTATATCACCATTTGCTAGGAGACCACAATGCCGGTGTAGGGGTGTGGCACCCACGTGCAAGGAAGCCCCCCAACACTCACTCACACTCGCGTTGGAGAAAATGAAGACCATGTTGGTCATGAGTCAAATATACATATAAACATGTACATACATGCTCTACATGCCACAACACCCATGTATTCGCGCTGACACACACTCCCGCCTACAGCCACCAACCCCCCCCCCCACATACTCCCATTATGATGCACAACTAAGTGCCCCCTGGTACCCAGTAGCCCTGACACCCCCCTTAACCCCCCATCCCAAGTTGAGTGTGAAAGACTTGTCTTGTCCTGAGATGTGAAACAGACTGAGACGGAGAAGGACCAGGAACTTTTCCCAGAGTTTGAGTCCCAGTCTCCATTTCAGATCCCCTTCTCCCAACCACTTACCTGGCTACTAAATTAGATGAAGTATTAAGCAAAACAAGACCCAGCATTCTGCCTCCTCTTGTCCTCCAAAGCACCATGTTTGTCAGAGTGGTGCTGAAAGCCCTGGCAAGAGCGAACAGACAGATTATACATATTTTTATACTGCTGGATCTTCAAGTGGTGTTGTGGGTGGTGCTATTGTCTCTGACACTTGGGTTTGAATCTGGCACAGTCTGTGTGGGGTTTGCAGGTTCTCGCTATGTTTGCATTTGTTTCCTCTGTTTGTTCTCCTTTGCTCTCACAGTCCAGAGAAGTGTTTCAGACGTCTTTGTTAGTCTAAATTTCCCAGTGTGTGTACATGTGACTAAATGAGTGTGTTTGTGACTGCCTTGTGATGAACCTTCATGCTTCCAGGATAATCTCTGAACCACAGTGACATTGCGCTGGACAACTAGTTATCAATAATGTATGACTGAAACAAATGAATCTATGAATCTTGATATCTCCAGTAGTAGTTTTTTTTCCACCAAGTGTAATTATATATCTAAAGCATTATAGTGGGTTTAGACTTTTTTAGGTAAACAGTGATGTTGGTCCATTAAAAAAACTACTTACAGGCTCTATGAAACCGTCACTGATAATAGGATAAATATTATAATTAATATTTAGATTACCAAGAAAACAATTTAAGTCTCTAACTGGGCCAAACAAGATGAAGACTCCTCTCCCTTTGTGAAGCCTGCCTCTTCCAGCTAAACACCATGTAGTGGTACAAAGGAGGTCCTGAAACAGTGCCCATGTGCGCACTGAAAGGAGTGACCAGTAATTACGGAGAGAGAAAAGCAAAGTGGTACCCTGATGCGGCACAGACCACCGGCACCGTGCTCAGATGGCAGCCAGATGCTGAAAAAGTGGTTCCAGTCAATGACTGGGGTAAGGGAAGCGCGTGGGCAATCATTCCTGCGGTTTTGTACTCCCTCTAAAAGCAGGACAGGCAGGATCCACAAGTGCCTCCTCTCACAATGGTGGCACATCTGCCATCGGTAGTTGGAGGAGATGCTTTTCAATAATTTCCCTTTCAATAATGCCGTTAATTAAATCACATTGAATATTTCTCTATTATGCAAATGTGCCATATTGGAGGACTAATTCTTTTTAGCCGTAATTTCCTCCCAAAGTCGTCTTTGATTGACACATTCTAATGACATGTGGAGAGAAGGGATTTATTTTGGAGGGGGCTGAGTTGTGGCCGCAGCAAAATACATACTGCATATTTTAAATATGTATATGAATGTGGGCTAACTCGGAAAAAAAAAAAAAAAAAAAAAAAAACGGGCTCCACACAACTGGAAATGAGTGCTTTATGAAAAAATAAAACTGTATACACATGAATAACAAAAAGATGTCTGATAAATCGAAATACTGGGACAAAATATGGAAATTTGATATATTGTTCTGATCAGTGGTGATTTATTAATTCATGAATAATTTGTGTGCTTGTGCACGTGCGGGTCTTACGATGTGAGTTCACCAAAAATATTCCCATTAAATCAGATTTAGAAAACTTATATTTCTCCACTCGGTTGTGCACCAGGGGGCAGCTGGGAACTATAGCAATTGTTTCTGACAGACCCCTCCACAGCAGACAGGCTCTACATGGGCTTTAGCGTACCCCGGTGTCCGTCTTTTAATGCACCTGTCATGCTCGTGATATATGGTCGCATGTATATTTTAAGGTTCAGCAGGCGTCAACATCACCTGCAGACTGTTTGTGACATAATGACTGATTAGCCCTCCTGCCCAGCGTGTTTCCAGGGAGCAACCTGTGAGGAGCCAGAACTGCTGTACAGGAGAACCCCTGTTTTTAAATTATTTCTATGGAATAATTTCTACGTGCATTATACAAGCACGATTCCTCACCTAACCGCACACAGTCCACTTTAGATAATAGTCTACTAAAGAAGATGACGGGGTAAAAGTTATGCAAGCCTTCAAAAAATATGTGGAGCTACTGAAGTCATACAGTAGACAACGGATGGTTAAGAACACGGACTTGAAACCTGAAGGAAGATGTTTGAAATCTAAGAAAGTTGTACATGCTAGAGCAAGATATTTTACTCAAACTACTACAATGAAATGAAGATCTGCATAGTGGGCAGCTCCGGAAGCCGCTTTATATAACAGTCTGTCAAATAAGTTGCATTTTCACATATTTACACTAAATCTGAATTTCCCTGGCTCTTTGTCTAACCACGGTTGATCTGACTGGGACCCAACAATTACAAATCCATCAAAGGATTCATTTCAGTCTGGTAAGAACAGGCCCTAAACAGGGTTGCTTCGTACTGCTGTTTTCCTAGAAGTTGCCCGTCTGCCTCTGGGTTATTATTATTATTATTATTAGTTTCGATGACAATAATACAGTTAGGCTAAACTGCTTACTTATGTACCTATCCACATTTCTTCATTTATGGAGCCCAAGAAAAAAGTTAAACACAAAATAACCGCAAAACACTGAAATTAAATCAAAATACACTGTTCTAATGTCTATTCCAAGTGTAGTCTACCATGATAAACCTATGTGTGTGTAGATAGAAGAAATAAGAGCAGTGAGCAGAAAAGAAAATTTTATTTGTACATTTTTTTGCAGGAACAAACTAAGGAAAAGTAGAACAATGAAAAAAATATTCTAACATAATTGGTTGCGTGTAATTGATCCTTAATGATTACAGAATCTATGTGGTCCTGTTTTGTCACAGTCTATTACTGGTTCTGTTAGTAACAAGCCTGTGGTCCTCCTCCACGTTATGAAATCTGTGTGACATCAGATCGTTGGTATCGCCATTGCTTATGCGCCATGCGGGTACATACAGTACTGTGTAAAAGTCTTAGGCATGCAGCTTCAGTGTCTGCCGAGAAGTACAGGTAGACTCTTATCTACCATCAGGGAGGTTTCTGGTTGGTCCCAAATTCAACCTGCAGCCTGAGAATGACCTCAAACACCCAGTCTCAGTCAATCTCAGTCATACAGAAGTATCTTCAGCAAAAAGAAGGAATCCTGCAACGGATGGCATGGTCCCCACAGAGCCCTGATCTCAACATGATCAAGTCAGTCTGGGAGGACATGCAGAGACACTCAAAGTCTGCAGAAGACCTGTGGCCAGTTCCTCAAAATGTTTGGAAGAACCTACCAACCTCTACCATAAACTGCATGCAAGTTTGCATAAGAGAATTGATGGTGTTTTAAAGGCAAAGGGTGGTCCCACCAAATATTGATCTGATTGAGGTTTTTTTTGTCTACTGCACTTTTTAGAAGGTTTATTGATTAATAAGTATTCATGGCATTATTTCTGAAACCACCCTCGCTTTATAGCATTTTTCCCACAGGTGCCTAAGACTTTTGCACAGTACTGTAAGAAGGCCCTCTGATGGAGTCTGCCGACGCATGTGTGCCACGTTCACGAATGCAGGTGGTGAGTTTTTCACTCGAGCCGTCCTGTTCACAGCGAAACGCTCGGCATGCAAACGAGGCATATGCTGCTGCAACATGTTGATGGAGTGGCTGCGCGAGAAGAGCTCCGAATTGACACATAATTACAGTTTCGGCAATATGTCACTTGAGCTTTGGAACGAGAAAAGAACAGAGCCAGTTGTTTCTCCAAAACTTTTCTCTTCTTATCCAAAAAAATGTTTTATTCTGCCGAGATGCCCCACAGAGGGTGTGCCTGGGTAATGATCACCCAGGGCTAACAGTTGAGAGGCAGCATATTGGCACCATATTGTACACGCCACCAAAAGCATCCTTTAATTAGCCTCTGAATATTCAGAAAATCGGAAAAAGATGACACGATGTTTCAATTTGCATCTTCTCAGTGTTTACTTCATGGCTGGCCCGTGCACTGTTGGTAGACAGCCGTTTTCCTGTCATCGCTCAAAAGTTTTGACAGACCATGGGCTCCAGTCAATGACAGGGGCCAAATGCAGCGGAAAGGGATGTGGAGAAGTAGAGAAACTCTAAATGTTTCTTCGTTCGAAAATAGTCTCACTTTGTGCTCTCAGAAATGTGAGGAGGGAGCAAAGTTTGATCTGTACTGTTAATGGATAAAATAAGGGAATTCTGGTCAAAAACAAAAAAAGAACACATTCAGACATAAACAGATAAGTTAATTATATGAAAACTACATCTATGGGAATAAACAAAACATCCATCCTATTAAACCAATAACCATATGATTTTATTTGTGTCTGTGGTGATACTGATCAGCTGAATAACTGAAGCATTCGGCTTTCCAATGAAACATGTTATATATCCTTACTGTTCTAATAACTTCACCTTGGTCTTGGGGATCTAGAAAACTATTAAAAACACATGAACTCAAACGAAGATGCTGAACTGATACAGTAATACCCAGCATTGCTCATTCAGGTTCCATCTTTCTGACAAAGCTTGAAGAAGTGGCAGTAGTGATGGCACACACAGGGTGTACATAAAGGCACAAACATGGCATGTGTAACGCAGAACACGTATGGGGCAGACGCAATTATCCAAGAAAGGAAGAATATAAATACACACAGAAAACACAAAACACACAAACGTACAAAATTCAAAAAGTTTAAAGGTTAAAAAGTTTCATTATACGGTACTGTGTAAAAGTCTTAGACATGCAACTTCAGTGTCTGCTGAGAAGTACAGGTAGACTCTTATCTACCATCAGGGAGGTTTCTGGTTGGTCCCAAATTCATTCTGCAGCCTGAGAATGACCTCAAACACCCAGTCTCAGTCAATCTCAGTCATACAGAAGTATCTTCAGCAAAAAGAAGGAATCCTGCAACAGATGGTATGGTCCCCACAGAGCCCTGATCTCAATATGATCAAGTCAGTCTGGGAGGACATGCAGAGACACTCAAAGTGTGCAGAAGAACTGTGGCCAGTTCCTCAAAATGTTTGGAAGAACCTACCAACCTCTACCTGAAACTGCATGCAAGTTTGCATAAGAGAATTGATGGTGTTTTAAAGGCAAAGGGTGGTCCCACCAAATATTGATCTGAATGAGGTTTTTTTTGTCTACTGCACTTTTTAGAAGGTTTATTGATTGATAAGTATTCGTGGCATTATTTTTGGAACCATCCTCGCTTTATAGCATTTTTCCCACAGGTGCCTAAGACTTTTGCACAGTACTGTATATAATTTGTTGTTATTCCATTTCAAGGCTGGCATGTACATTCCTGTCAGTTTCATCCATGTGTTCAACCACAGGAGCCAGTCATGTATACACTCGACAGCCACTTTAATAGGGAGACCATTGTAATACCGAGGAGATCCCCCCCTTTGCTCTCAGAACAGCCTGAGTTCTTCATGACATGGATTCAACAAGGTGTTGGAAACATTTCTTAGAGATGGTCCATCTTGACATGACTGCATCACGTAATTACTGCAGATTTGTCATTTGCACATTCATGCTGCCAATCTGCTGTTCTACTACATCCCAAAAGTACGTTATGGATTCACATCTGGTGACTGGGGAGGCTATTGAAGTTCACTGAACTCATCATGTTCATGGAACCAGTGTGACTTTTCGCTTTGTGACACGGTGCATTGTCATGCTGGAAGTAGCCATTAAAAGATGAATAAATTGTGGCCAGTTTGAGGCTGTAGCATTAAAATGATTGGTATTAGGAGGCTCAGTGTGTCCCAAGAAAATATTCCCCACACCATTACACCACCAACACCACTAGTCTGAACTTTTGACACAAGATAGGCTGGATCTGTGGCTTCATGTTGTTTATGCAAAATTCTGACTGTACCATCTGCGTTTCACAGCAGTAATGGAGGTTCATCAGATCAGGCAATATTTTTCCAATCTTCAGCTGTCATGTTTTGTTGACCCCTTGGCCACTGTAGCCTCAGCTTCCTGTTTTTTGCTGACAGAAGTAGAACCTGATGTGGTCTTCTACTCTTGTAGCCCATCCAACTCAAGGTTCAATATGTTGTGTGTTCAGAGATGCTTTCTGCCCACCACTGTAATAAAGAGTGGCTATTTGAATTAATGTAGCCTTTCTGTCAGCTCAAACCAGTCTGGCCATTCTTCTCTGATCTCACTCATCAACAAGATGTTTCCACCCACAGAACTTCTGCTCACAGGATGTTTTTTGCATTTTGCACCATTCTGTGTCGACTCTGAAGACTGTTGTGCATGAAAATCCCAAGAATGCAGCATTTTCTGAAATACTCAAACCACCCCATCTGGCACAACCACTATGCCCCAGTCAAAGTCACTTATCTTACATTTTTTCTCCATTCTGAAGTTTGATGTGAACATTCACCGAAGCTCATGACCTGTGTCTGCATGATGTTATGCTTTGCGCTGCTGCTGCCCGATTGGCTGTGAGATAATTGTGTGAACAAGCAGGTGTGCAGGTGTTCCTAATAAAGAGGCCAGTGACTGTATATTTGGCAAAAAAAAAAAATGAAAACTGAAAATTATATATGACATACACACATGGTGCTGCAAATATTAGTGACTCTTGGCTAATAAAGTTTGGCAATATATATTTTGCTTTTTCCCTTTCCGCTGTCTGTAGATTTTCTTCGCCTAATGTCTTCGCTTCTCCATTTGCAATTTATACAGGTACCCCGATCGTCATTAATACATTCTCATTCTCCATTAAAGGTTATATCACCACCTTACTCTTAGTCAACCAGACCCCTGACTGCACTTCAAAAACAGCTGGTCTTGGACCCACAGTGCTCTATACTCAGATATTTTGTGTCATTTTCTACATTCACTCGTATACAGTAAATCACTTTTACACCCCAATTTTACTATTTCCTTGCTATTTTGTACCCACCCAAATATTTCCAGCATCTGAATAGTTCAAATGTCACAAGCCTGTATCCTAAGACACCCTGGGGTCAAATCACCCTTCTTTTGGTGATCTTCACTGTCAGTGATGTACAGCTGGGCGAGAGTGATATCCTCAGGTCTGTGTCACCCCTTTGGATCACTGAATCACCGACCATCTCCAGCTGCTCAACTTCTCTTCAGGAAGCAATAAAAGACTTTTATCTATAAACACATATAACAACAAGTATAGCTGTCTTTGGATGAGGTGGAAATTCATGTTTTCAAATGTTTACAGATAAGGAAAATAGAACTTACATCATAATGGTATCTGATCACCTTTATGTGTGCTTTGGATGTGATGTTTTTGCAGTTTCTCTGCGTAAATCAACTTCAGACTAGCTTACCTCCCACACTCCTCCCTCCCAAGGATCACACAGACATTTTCCGACAATTTCACCATTCAAACATATTGTTTAAACATTTTTTTAAATAAAAAGTCAATACAGAACTCCAAACAGGGCAGAGGGAGGACACATGATGTGCTCATGAGTTTAGCTGGGTGGACAAACTGAACACTTCTGTTTATATACTGGTGAGTAATAGTTGTTTAAACAGAGCCCTTCAGCAATTTTGCTCCTTCCACAGAGGCTTCTGTTACTTATTTCTAGATTGGTTCTCCTACTGTCATAATGGCATCGTCCCTTCTGTATCTGCGTGGCTTCTGCTGCTGGACAAAATGGCTTGGAGCTCAGATATACATGGACAAACCGACCATCAAGCAGCATCGACACAAGTTCTGCTCTATGCCAGAATAAGATTGACTGGCAAAAGCAGATGCAGCTTCACCCTTAACTGAGAACTACAGTACTGTGCATGTTACACCCCCACTACTGACTCCTGTCTAGGTGGCGGAGTAGGAGCATAAACAACAAGCAGCCCACACAAAAATAGTGAAATAGGTGGTTTATAATTCGTTCAG
>UFQX01001407.1:0-47223 GCA_900497675.1 Arapaima gigas | reverse complement strand
CTGTGTGTGAGAGGGTTGGGGGTATGTGTGTGTGTGTGGGGGGGGGGTTCAGGGTGTGTGTGGGTGTGGGGGGGGGGGTTCAGGGTGTGTGTGTGTGAGGGTTGGGGGTGAGCGGTTTAGGATCAGGTCAGTCAACTGACTGGCTGTTGTCTGCAGTTTTCACCTTTCATCTTTCTTTCCTCTCTTCCGTCTGCTCCACGGGGGGCCGCTGTATGGCAACTTGCTGCGTCAGGAACATTTTGAACATGAAGTAGTTGACATTTCAGGGGTAATATTTTTAATTTAATTTTCATCTCGCTGCCGACACCTTTTCTCTCGCCACTCATTTCCTTCATCTGCGTTTTGCCGAATTACGCTGGCAGTTAAATTTTGTTAAAAACGACAAAGTGTGAAGACTTGACCGCAGCGGTGGCCCGAGGAGGGCTGGGTTCCGTGGCAGCGGTACAGCTGTGTCAGTCGGGTATCTCCACGAGCATCTTCAGGACTGCGGGCATCAAGACGGCCTCACGAGGGTCCTCCCGCACACCTGTCAGGTGTGTCCAGGTTCCTGCTTTGTGCCGCTCAGAGGCCTGATCCTCTGTTTGCTGCTCCTGCGCCCTTTTCTGCCGCCTGCAGTTGGTAGAAGTATATAAAAGACTCTCTCCCTCACCGCCTTCGACGCATCCCAGCCGCCGTGAAACTGAGCTGACCTTCGTTTCGATGGTAAACGTGCAGAAGAGGCTGCTGATGGTGCCGGGAAACATCCTGGCCTGTTGTGCCCGAGTCGGAAGCTGTGTGTGCAGCCGGTTTGGAGTCATTAGACACAACACAGACCATCTAAACGGCCATATTTGTCTCTCTCTCTCTCTCTCTCTCTCTCTCTCTCTCTCTCTCTCTGTCTGCGTCTTGCCGCCGTTTTTCTCTCCCTCTCGCCGCTCCTTTAAAGGATGTGTGTGGCTGCCTTTGAGCTGCTGTTGCTAGGCAACCGAATGCAAAATTTTTTGAAACCCAGGCAAGTGTGTGTTTGAAGCTTCGGAAGAGCAAGGCCCGAGGAGACTGGAGAATGGTGTGCAGAAGGAACAAGGACCCCCAGACCCTTAATAATCCGCCGATTGGTTTTGTGCGACGTTGCGAGGAAAGTAACTCGAAGACGAGCATCTTAAATACTCCAGACGTCCTGGTTTGTGGCCATTAAATCCACGCCAGGCGGCTGTCGAAGGGCTTAGAAGAATCACGGGGGAAATGATGTCACCCGGAGGGCCAGTGATGTCTTGGGGACGATTCCGTTCGGCGAGCCGGTAACAAGTGGAAACGCTGGGCGTGTGGTGCGAACAAGACGGAACCCGGGACGTCGGGTGGCGTCCGGAACAGCGAGCAGCTGAGCGCCGCGAGGGACAGAAGACGGTGCTTCTATGGCCTTTTTCTACCACCTCAGTGTGTTGGAACCTCTGAGCCCCTGAAAAGCCCTCCTGCCTCTCACTTGAGCTTTTTTCCCGGTAACTCTGCTAAAACGGAACATTCCTGTCCAGTTCTGGGAAATTGGCCTCAGCGGTGGCCCTCGTGCTCCAGCGTGACACTTTATTCCTTTTGCATCCAGTTTGAAAATTCATCCACTTACACTGCAGGGTTTGTCAGTTTTGGGGATTCGAACCTTCGGCCGCCGGTTCAGATTTTACATTTTCATTCACGCGTTTAGGAAACACACTTCTCCACATTAAAGTGAGGACAGAAAAGTGCATCTTTCACCCTTCACCTGCCTTTACCGTATTAAAAGCTGTCAAATAAGTTGTTGTATAACCTTGGTGGTGTAATATGGGGGTCCACCCCCCACGTGGTCCCCTGGGAACGTAGAACTTTACTCCATTTACGCCACCTTGCTTTGCGTGAGGCCAAAACTGGGGCGTCGATGAGGGCTGAGGACGGAGCTGTGGAACCGACCCCCCCGGGCCCAGCAGCCGAGANTGAGGCCAAAACTGGGGCGTCGATGAGGGCTGAGGACGGAGCTGTGGAACCGACCCCCCCGGGCCCAGCAGCCGAGAGCCTCGCTGAGCTGTGACCAGATCGAGGAGGATGAGTAAAGGGTCTGACCCCCCCCCCCCCGCGGACCTCCACTTTCCTCGCCTTCTCGTTCTTCCTTCAGCTTCTCAGTGAACCGTGTGAGCCGTGAGCGAGGATCTCGGCACGACGTCTCCCGTCGGCACCTTCTTACTTTCATTAAACAGTGAAGACGTTCAGTTGCCCACAAGAAAAAGGGTTACGTCATATTCGCCGTCTTCCTTTTCGATGCCTGAGGAGCATCTCGCCCCCCACAGCGCTGCAGGCCCTGGACGGGATGGGATGCGACTGGTGTGACGGGCTTCTGTGCGGGCAGCAGGACTCCGCCCGAGCTCAGTCCCCCCCTCTGAGACGTCTCACTGTCAAAGGATTTCTTTGTTTCCTCCTGGCTGTCTGCCCTTTTCGTGTTTCAGAATTAGCATCGCTAAGGTGTCCTCTGGTTATCCTGTGTGTACAAACCCCCCACCACCCCCCTTACGCCTGTCAACGTCCACGGGGCCGGTGACGGCCCACGGAGACGGTCTCCATGGCAACGGCTGTGTCAGGCTGGAACGGTCGGGACTTTTCGTGAAACCCCGTTTGGAGGCGGTTCTGGGGGGTTTTGGGGTTGGGGTGGATTTGAAGGATAGACGCTCTGTTGGGTGGGTTTAAATGGGGGGGGTGTTGAGAACAGACACAGAGGGCAGCAAGGCGTTTTGCTCTGTCACGTGTTCCTTAGTTGGTTGTGCTTTTGTCACAGCGACAATGTGAGATGTCCTGTGTGAGTTTCAGCCGGGGTTCGCAAGGCACTCGGTGGCACTCGCTGCTCCTCACATTCAGCACCGTCCCCGTGTCTGCGGGTGACATGCTGGGACCGGCGGGGTTGTCAGCAAACTAACAAACGCTCATCCCCGGTCGGTGAGCTGGTCGCCACGGAGGAGACGGTCGCCATCCCGGTACGGTCCGATGGCCCTCGTGCTCTCGCCTCCCTCAGCCGTCATCCCGGCCCCCTGCGATGCCTCTCTGAGGATGAAGGCTGGCAGAGGGAGGAATCAGAAGATGGATGGGGGGGAAGAGATGCAGAGCCTGGAGGAGATATGAAGAACTGGGCTCACATGTCAGCACCTGCATGTCTCATGTCTGTCACGAGGGTCAAGAATTAACACCCGGCTGGATCTTATTTGACAGTTTTTATGAGGATGATTGATCATCATTTCATTGTTTGCCCCTCAGAGCACAAACGTCAACTTTTATGTTGCTGCTTAGAGAAAGTAAACAGGTTTGGCGAGGATGGAAATGCTGGTGGGTTTGAGTAACAACACATCAGGTCTCACGTTTTCAGAGTTTATGAGGAAGTCCTCTCGCCTCCCCAGCAGCAGTCGGCTGCCACGGACAGATTGCGTTTACGCGGTAACCTTTCTCTTCCTTCAGCATGTCAAAGTAGAGCCTGAGGGACATGGACATCCCAGGTCCAGCCGGGACCAACATGTTTGCAATTTGGACAAAGCTTGAGACGTCGACGTTGCCGAGAAAGTTCTGAACCACGTGTGTGAAAGTGCATCAGGCTTCTTTCTCCGTGTTTGTCCTTCTTCAACTGGTGGTTTGTCTTACTTTATTTTTGTGTCAGTAACATGGGGTGACGTCTCTCGATATTTCATCTTAACCATTTTGATCGATGGCTTTGGCCAAAAAGGCCCGATTGTAGGATCTTTTAAATCTTTACAAACTGCACTGTTTGAAACGTGGGTTGTAAAAATAGGTGTAGATTTACAGTCAACTGCAAACCGGTGGAAATGAGGCCCTCGCTGTGTTTTGTAAATGAGTTTGTGCTGGATTTTTGCAGCCAGCATAACCCAAGTTGACAAGAAAGGTTCTGGTTATACAAGAAGCAAATTGAACAGGTTATTATCTCCATCTGGCCACGATTGTTGCGAGAAAAAAGTTTGTGAACCCTTTGCATTTACCGAATAAACCATTAAAACCATCACAGTCTATGCTCAAAAACGTCTTTGAACCTCTGGGGTTGTGACTTGTACAACAGCGACCTGGAGACAGGTGTTCCAGTCAGTGAGATGAGATTGGAGATGTAGAGATGCTGTGTTTGTCATGTTACTGACAGCCTGCTCTTCTCAAGGAAGATCAGAGGACTTTAGAAGAATTGTAGAGATGCTTGAAGCTGGAAAAAACTACAAAAGCACTTCTAAAGACCTGAGTGTTTATCAGTCCACAGTGAGACAGATTGTCTACAAACGGGGGAAGTTCAGTAGTGCTGCTGCTCTCCCTGTGAGGAGGAAAAGAACCCAAGGATAACAGCCAAAGACCTGCAGAAATCTCTACAACTTGCTCAAGTCTCTGCTATGAGTAAAACACGGAACAAGAATGGTGTTCATGGACGGACAACGGAGGAAAACCACTGCCACACGTCTCGAGTTTGCAGAAGACCATCTGGATGTTCCTTAATGCTTCTGGGAGAAGGTTCTGTGGACAGACAAAGCAGAAATTGAAGTTTTTGGCACAAATGCACACAGGGAAAAGAGCTGGTGAGGGAGCTCCAGGTTTGGGCTCTTTCAGTCGTTCACAAACTTTTTCTTGCAACTGTGTTTGTGGTAAATCTCTCAAGTGGATTTGTGAACGTGCAGAGAATGTGACAATGTTTTGTGCCAGTAGTAGGTGTTGAGCATGAAATTGAATTTGACACCAATGTAGAGAATGTTATCGTAACGGGGGTGGGGGTGGGGGTCAGGGGATGGACACACGGGACGAAGGGAGGTTCTCCAGAAACTTGGTTCTCCCACACTTTCTCACTCGGCGTGTTGCTTGTGGTTCTTTCCAAGCCATCCACGAGTTCCCGGAGGACGTCTTCACCAAGGAGCAGCGGAGACACGGTGCCGTGCTGCTCCACGTCCTCTGTGTGAGTGTCGGCCGTCGCCGTCCACGAGATGGTGATCTGCTCCCGTGAACCCTGATCCGTTCCAAAGTCTGTTCCCTCAGTCAGCTTCTCAGAAGCCTGCAGTTGCCAGGCCTGTTGGAGCTGCCATCACATTAATGTGGCCTTTATTAGTTCATGAAACACTTCCACGGCTCCTCAGAGTAAAACGAGAAGCTAAAGCTCAGAGGACTGTTGTGGAGCTGCTTCAGTGTAGGCTTGCCGCTGGTGCCATTGACAGAACAGACTGTGAAATGGAGACAAGTTTCATTTCAGTGATGACGTTACAGGTGGAGGAAACACATCTTGGATGGTAAACGTCTACTTCCTCACTTGTACACGTTTCTATTGTTATGGATGTGTGATTCGATCAGCGATCTTGTCCCGTAAGTGCTGAACCGGCTGGACGTGTCAGAAAACGTGCTGCTGAGGAGCAACTGAGATACGACAGAGGTTGAAAGTCCTGAATTGAATAAAAACTTGCGGTTTTTATTGCTTTTTTTCCTTAATAAGTGTGCTTCTCATTTTCTGTGCGTCGCAGGCCGTCTACATGTTCTACGCTCTTGCCATTGTGTGCGATGACTACTTTGTTCCATCTCTGGAGAAGATTTCTGAGGTAACTGAAACCGCCATGTTTTCCAAACACACACGTTCACACAGACAGGCAGATTCCCCCTGTCCACACAGACGGTTGAGGGACACTGGGTCTCCACTCTGCTCAGAAGGTTCAGTGAGGAGGAAGAATGAAGGAGAAACGGTAGGAATTTGGAGCCTTCGTGACACATGAGAAGCTCCTGCTGCAGGAGGCAGCGAGTGGCGGCAGGAAGAGGTGTCGTCCTCATCTTTGTGTCACGTAGCCTCCTCCCCGGGTCTCTGTTCGACCTCCTGTGAGGACCCCCCCCAGGGGGTGAGGGAACTCCCAGCGTGCCCTTCTTCCTCACCGTTCTGCTCTCCTGCTGGACGTGTATGTCATGTATGTGTGTCGCGCGTCTCTCTGGGTTCTGAGCCGCTTGGCGCCGATCCTGGTTGTTAAAGAGCGTTTCTCCTGCCCACCCAGTAAGTACCTGTGTGCCGAACAACCCCACATAAACATGCAGGTTTGATGAACACTCCTCTCTTCTGCCTCCCCACTGCGGTGTGTGACTGTTTTTTACCCTGCTGCTCAGCCTGACCACGGTAACCGGCCCCTCGTCTCGCCGTGTGTCAGGCTGTTGACCGTCTTCCCCGTCATCCTGTAGAACCTGCATCTCAGCGAGGATGTGGCGGGGGCCACGTTCATGGCAGCTGGCAGCTCTGCCCCGGAGCTCTTCACCTCTCTGATAGGTCAGTACAGCTCGACGCCGTGCCCCCCACTGCTCCTCTCCGGCCAGATGTGTTGTCTCCTCCCTTCCCCGAGTGCACAGTTTCAAAAACTCCAGTAGTTGTACTTGAAACTAAACATATGTTGTTGCACCAACTAGTTGATATACAGTTCATGTTTATAAGGGGAAGGATTCGAGGGCTGTGTGGTGTGCATGGAGGACCTGTGGGCTGGTGGTGTGCGTGGAGGACCTGTGGGCTGGTGGTGTGCGTGGAGGACCTGTGGGCTGGTGGTGTGTGCGGAGGATCTGTGGGCTGGTGCTGTGCGTGGAGGACCTGTGGGCTGGTGGTGTGTGCGGAGGATCTGTGGGCTGGTGGTGTGCGTGGAGGATCCGTGGGCTGGTGGTGTGCGTGGAGGACCTGTGGGCTGGTGGTGTGCGTGGAGGAACCGTGGGCTGGTGGTGTGTGGGAGGACCAGAGGTGAGGACCTGTGGACCGTGTGGTGCTGTATTAACCACTGTGGTCCAGCAGATGTCAGCAAACTCCACTCTGATCACCTCACTGCCTGCAGAGCTGAGAAATGGAAGAAGTTGAGCAGTAATTTCAGGGCACTTTAGAAGGTGGGCGTGTAGTAGGAGGGTGTTGGGACAGTAACACGCGGACTTGCAATTCCTCTCTGCATCAGGGGTTTTCATCACAAAGGGAGACGTTGGCGTCGGCACCATTGTGGGTTCTGCTGTCTTCAACATCCTGGTCATCATTGGCGTGTGCGGGATCTTTGCTGGACAGGTGGGTCACGCTGCACTGTCCACACAGGTAGTTGTGTGACGTTTAGATGCTGTTCCAAGTACACTTTTATTTACACTTTCTCTTGTGCTTCTTTTGGTCGTTTTCTCCAGTAAAATGGTTACACAAGTCAGCGCAATAAATGTGGATTTGCAGGGAGTCTCAGTGCTCATGGTCTGAAGACAAATTAGTGTCACTACTGCCGCTGCCCGTAATCCGGCCGCCGAAGCACGAGGCCCTGGTGGTCCCGCTGGCGGTCCATATTAGGTACGAGGAACTGCGGACGTTTCAGCGCTGAACCTCATCATTTGGCCAAATTCCCATCAGTCGCTGGGGTCTGAGCTCCTTTTCAAGGCGCAGCAGGCAGGGTGGGGCGCTGTGTGTGTTTTCCCACGTCACATTTTTATCCCAGCAGACAGAAAAAGGAAGGATTTTCCACTGTGTTCCCCTCTGCTCTTCTGGAAAAGCTGTCAGTGTTGTGGGTTATAAGCCAGACAAGTGGGTGCAAATGCGGGGTCTTCAACATCAAGCTTTTATTGTGCTACTTTTTGCACGAGCGACACACAGCGTGTGCGGAGTGGTGACCACAGCTGGCTCTTCTGCGCTTCTCTCCAGACGGTGAACCTGAGCTGGTGGCCCCTGTTCCGGGACTGCGTCTTCTACATCTGCTCCGTTCTCGCCTTGATCCTGGTGAGACCGGCCCCTCGGCCCAAACTTGCCGGCACTCGCGCCCTCATCGCCTGTGTTATCTCCCCGTCACGTGACCCTTTGTGCAATAGCAGGATCTTTATTTTCTACAATGTCTGTTTGCCCATTACACTCATTTTACCTTCCCAGCAAGTCCTTGTATTTCTCCCAGGCATCACTGCTGGTATCAGACCTTTTGGGACACAGAGAAATAAGTGGCACCTGGTGCCAGGTTTTTGTTCCTCGGTGGCGTCAGTTTGTCACTTTATTCCCGCCTGAATGTAAAGTAATAACCGCCGTGTTACCCTGAAACATGGCTGCTGGCGTTCCAGTGTGACGGGGACCGTCCGGTGCGAGGCATCTGAGGGTCGCGACCACGTCCAGACAGCGACCCGCTCGTGTTTTCTTTAAATCACAAACGTCTGGGAGCCAAACTGTCAAACTGTCCTTCGGTTGGGAAGGACAGAAAGATCAACTGAAAAGAGATATAATCATAAAAGGCCAGTTAGAAACACATTTTTTTTTTAAATCTGAGAAAAGATTATTTTCTTCCGTAAGAAATACTGGTCATTTAAACAGTTCAAAATGGGAATTTGCCTGACAGAGTGATGTCATACAACCAGTAATTTCCTTTGTCTGTTCCTTTGTTTCATTCTCACACCCCACTGTCTGCAGGTGTAACTGTTATAATGTGAGACACAGGTGGTTAAGGCTGGTGGATGATGATGGATGAATGGATGGTGGGTGGATGATGATGATGGATGGATGAATGGATGGTGGGTGGATGATGATGATGGATGGATGAATGGATGGTGGGTGGATGATGATGATTGATGGATGAATGGATGGTGGGTGGATGATGATGATGGATGGATGAATGGATGGTGGGTGGATGGATGGTAGATGGATGATGATGATGGATGGATGAATGAATGGTGGGTGGATGATGATGATGGATAGATGAATGGATGGTGGGTGGATGATGATGATGATGGATGAATGGATGGTGGGTGGATGATGATGATGGATAGATGAATGGATGGTGGGTGGATGGATGGTAGATGGATGGTAGATGGATGATGATGATGGATTAATGGATGATGAGTGGATGGATGGTAGATGGATGATGATGAATGACAATCTTTCAAAAAAGATATCTAATGGAATCAAAATATTTCTGTTATTCATTTTGTTACGACACTTGCAGGTAATCTATGATGAGAAAGTTATGTGGTAAGTAACACGCAACAGTCTGTACATTATGATTTCATGCCTGTAGAAAGCTTTGAATTTCGGCAGTGAAATATATACCATAAAAACCATAAAAAACATTGAACTGTAACAGAATAAAGTTTAACTGTGTGTATTTGATAGTTTGCAGTACTTCTGCTACACGTCCAGCTTTGCGATGTGTGTCTTCTGTCCAGGTGGGAGACCATAATCCTCATCTCCATGTACGGCATTTACATCCTCATCATGAAGTGAGTGGACAGCCTGCCGTCAGGGTCCTTCCCGTCTTCAGAATCCCGAGCGCCGTCTGAAAACCCAAAGTCCGAAACTCACTTTCCGAGCCGAAAACCAAGTGTTTCCAAATGTGCCTCAAAGGGCACGTAGGCCTCTGGGGTCCGGAAATTGTTGTCGGAGGCCTTTTCAGGAACGGATGAGACTTGGATAACAAGGGCCATTTGTGAGGGTGACGGAGGTTCAACTGAGGGTCAGGAAAACAGGTTTTCCACACCAACCAAGACAAAACCAGAAAATATCTGGTTTTATCTGAGATCTGCATCTCAGAGACAATACAGCAGCAGAACTCCATCACTGCAGGACTGTAGTTCAGAGCGGAGCTGTTTGCCTGGCCGGCCGGTCGCTCCGTCCTCAGAGCGGTTCCCTCGGCAGCCGCCACACCTTCCTTCAGGAGGACCGACCGGCCCTCGTGTGCCTCGCGCCCTCTCCTCTGGCCACCAGCTTTTGGAAGTTCTCGGCAAAATTATAGTCGCAAGTTACATTGCAAATTATAGTTGAACCTGTTTTATAAGGCAGTGTTTGTCTTGCTAAATTGCCAGACCCAGAGCAAGATATTTGTGAGCAGACAGTTAAAAGATGTTCCCATCCCACACGGTGCAGTTTGTTAGAGCCACGTTTTGCTGTAGGAACATCTCCAGGGATTGTGGGCCGAGTCTGTGCTCGGTCCACTTCTGGAGGAGTTTTATCCCGCAGCAGAGGCGAGGACTCTGACCGGGCTGCTTTCGCACCGCCCCGTTTTGTTCCGAGCCTCTCGGTTGTCGCCAGCCGTGCAGAACCGTCTGGACCTGCCGGGTTCTTCAGCTGCCCGACTCACCTCATCGTGTGCTTGTGCTTCCCCAGGTTTAATTCCCAGATCTGGGGGTTTGTGGAGCAGCGCTGTGTGGGTCTCGGGCACCTCTGTACGGTGAACGGCAGACACCGTGACGCGGCAGTGGGAGAGGGGGGGTCCAACCGCGACACCTCCATGGTTCTACTGAGGAAAGGTGTGTGTGTCTGTGTGTCTAATGCTGTCTCTCCCCCCAGGTGTGTCTCTTTATTGCCATCTGTCTACCTCTGTCAGTCAACCCCAGTCTTACAGCTGTCTGCTCAGGTGTGTCTCTGGATCAGTACCAGCATTTCAGTGCTTTTCTTCTTCACATTCTAAGTGCACCATGACCCGTGTGTTCATTTGTGAGGAGTTTCTGTATTCCATCCTGTGTGTGTGTGTGTGTGTGTGTGTGTGTGTGTGTGTGTGTTTGTGTGTGTGTGGTGAGCTGGAACGTGTACATTCACCCCTGTCTTTTTGTGCCAGAAAGCCTGGCCCGGCCCGCACTGAGCTAATATGCCCCCCGCAGGTCGTCGCCCGGGGCGGGAATCTCCTGTCATGATGGTGGATGAACTCTTCAGCCTGCACCCCCACCAGTTGTCCTTCTCGGAGGCCAGCCTGCGCATCATGATCACGCAGCACTTTTCCCCGCGCACCCGCCTCAGCATGGCCGGCCGCATGCTCATCAATGAGGTGGGCAGCGGGGGGGCTGGCGAAGCTTTGCCTGTATTTACTGTAACACGTCCGGTATTTCCTCTGAGTTCGAGTCTCTTTCCGTGCCGTTTTTTTTTTTTTTTCTTTTTTTTTTTAATGACGCAGTTTCAAAAGCCGGTATAAACGAAGAAACTTCATTTCACCCTAATAACATTTCTTCATAGGGAACATGCACTCATGCCCATGTGGAAGCGGGACAGCGTTGGGATTTACTGCGGTCTTCATTGGTGCTCTTCCCTTGAGGGTCTCGCTCTTCTACGTGTTGGCCGCTCTTCTCCCCGCTCTGCGCTGTGCCAGACTTTCACTCTGTTTTTACTTCCCCAGCCAGGCTGCGCGATGTCACCGTGGGCCAGGTCAGGTTCGCCCTACTGCTCTACCGGCTGACTAACGCGTCCCTTCCTCCCTCCTCAGAGACAGCGGCTCATCAGAACCCGGAGTCCGGGGGGCAGCAGCTGCAGTGATGCCGAAGACACCCCTGTTAAGAGAAATTGCGATGTTCAGGGAGGGTCTTGGGGGTTAGAGAACGGAGGCACTCTTGACAACGAGAGACAGCCCCTAGAAGACCCCCACGAGAGGGAGGAGGCAGGGGGACTCGAGGGGGACGTGGAGGACGAGAACGTCCCGCCCGAGGAGCTGGAGGAGGATGAAGCGGATGAGACATTCAAGCCCCTCAGAATGCCAGGTGAGCAGGAGAAAGGCGTGTGTGATCACGTGGACAGTAAACTCGGTCATACAAACGCCGTGTGAAAGTCTGTCGCACCAAATAGGATGCGGCGACGATGCGGAGCAGATACAGCTGACGGACGGTTTGTCCGCGAATCGACAGACCGTTTTGAAAACTCTTGCCTCGTGTTTGTGCTCAGAAACACTATATTGGACTGTGTATCCTTACGACAGCAGGGCACTGTGAGCGCCTCAAGTGGCTGGTCTCCTGGCCCCTGCGACTGCTGCTCTATTGCACCGTCCCCAACTGTGTGCACCTGCGCTGGCACCGCTGGTTTATGGTCACCTTCATGGTCTCCACGCTGTGGATTGCCATCTTCTCCTACCTCATGGTGTGGATGGTACGAGTCCGGGCAGCAGAGCCGATACATCACACGATTGAAGAGCCCTGATCTAAGAGCAGAAAGAAACTGCGCGGTTTGTCTCTGCACAGGTCACCATCATCAGCTTCACACTGGACATCCCTGACGTCATCATGGGCATCACCTTCTTGGCAGCGGGCACCAGTGTCCCTGACTGCATGGCCAGTCTCATTGTTGCTCGCCAAGGTTTGCCAAACCTCATACTAACTGGGAGCCTTTACTCTTCATCTGACTCTTTGTCTGTCTTGTCTCAGTTACCTGACGCAGGTATGTGGACCAATACTGCTGTTTGACCATTTGAAGCTCGACCTCCTCGGGTGTTGATGCACAGCTCGTAAGGTTCTGTCTAAATCCTCTCTCCTCCACCCCCTCTTTTCCTCCTCTCTGCAGGCATGGGCGACATGGCCGTGTCCAATTCCATCGGTAGCAATATTTTTGACATTCTCCTGGGGCTGGGCTTCCCCTGGGCCCTGCGAACCCTGGTGGTGGACTATGGGTCCATGGTAAGCCTCACTTTCTGCATCCCTCCTAAACTGTCAGATGTTACGCCCGCTGTAATTTTTAAGCGCGTCTTTTTCTGCATTGTAATTTCTTGCTTTGCTTATTTTACCGTGTTTTAGTCACTGCACTTACCATTACTGTATGTTTAGTTGGTTTTAGTAAGACACGAAGAAGTAATCCCTCAGTATCCAAACGTAATTCATCCCTGAAAACGCGCCAGATACCGAAATTTCAGGTTCCGAATGCCTGTCTGTGATTATTTTAAATGGGAAAAAATAAAAATAAAAATATAAAAATATAATGATGGTCTCCCAGTTCACTGGAAAACACAACAAGGGCGGCTTTTCAAAAAACAGGTTTATTTCACACGTGAAGTGTGCAGTAAATGCGGTGACGCAGCGCAGACAGATTCGGGCGAAACAAAACTAGTGGAAACAGCTGGTAAGACACCGGCACAGGCAAACGCCCGCATCTTGCTTTGGATAAATACACTTTACTACAATACATACAGCACTTTTACCACACTACCCTGTATTGCGGATTGGCGGTTACAGGGAAAATTGGGATATGGAGAACTGGGACACTGAGGGATTGCCGTATGTGACAAGTGAATGATGTCGATACGTTTGACGGAGCAGCTTTTGTTTTAAAGTGGCCTCCGATAGTTTATCTCCTACTTTATACGCAGGATGATACATTTTCGTAATATTTTAACCTGTGGAAAAATGCACAGAACAAAAAAATGTCACAGCGAAACAGGGATGTAGCAGCTCAAGTGGCTTTTGCGTAATGTCAGTCGTAGCTGCTGTGGCCGTCGTTCTGGAGGGAAACGGTTCCCGCGTTTAAACAGTAGAATTTGCAATAACGCAGCCTGGAGGGAAGGTGGGTTTTTCGGACGGCCGCGTTACTCCGGGCTGCTCCAGCGGTGCCGTCTGCGGGCAGCAGAAAGGGGCGCCCCGGGCAGCGGAGGTGTACGGACAGGTTTATTGCGCCGAGCTCAGAATCGGGGTTCCGGACGCGTGGCGAGGTCTTTATCACCGGTGAGCGTCGGCCGCGTCACGGAGCCGCTATTTGATTTTTCTCTAGAGCCATTAAACCGATTCGCTCACTTTAGCGGTTGTTAACCAGCAGGTGCGATGCGGTTGACCACATCCTTCCTGCGTGGCGGTAATATAAGCCGCCTGTCTGCGGACGACGACGTGCTCTTTCCCTCCCTGCCTGCGCTAAGTGGGCGAGTTTGATGTGTTATTGCCTGCGGTGACATCAGTGAGCTGGCATTACCAGCGCAGCTCAGCCAACACTTTGCTAAGAGGGCAAATAAAGCAGCGAAGCTGTTGACCGTTACCAAAGAACAGCCCATAAACAAAACGTCTGGCCGCCCCCCGGCGCAGCCGAGCCGTCCTGCCCGCGCAGGGCAGGGAACCGAACGGTGTTTGTGCTCTTTTTCCCGCTCGCGCCGTATTTTGAGCCACGGTAACGCACGACGTGCGGCTGCGGTCCGACAGCCGGGTTGTTTGTTTGCAAACGCGGCGAGGATTTCGAGTGTCGTCGTTCGTTCCTTCTGTTTGCGTCTCCACGGTTATTTTAAACACTCGGTCGCAGGCAGAAAGAGCTCAGTACCCAGCGGTGGCTGAGCTGTTGAAGCAGAGGTTTGGACTGAGCTCGGTCTGTACGGCCTCCCCGTTCCCGCAGGCGCTCTGGTTTCCTCCCACAGCCCACACGTGTGAGCTGAGGTGAGTGAAAACGTAGCTCCAGAACATAAACGGATGACGAGAGTTTGAAGGGGAGCAGAGGGGTCAGGTCAGGTCACGTCCCGCTCTCCTGTGCCGTCTGCAGCCTGGAAACTGACTGACTGGATCGAAAGCTCGTTCCTCTGAGTCGAGCCAAAGGTAATGTCCAGGTGCAGGATGGCAAAAACGTTTGAGTTTGCGGGAGTCCAGGTGAGAGGATGTGGTGCTTGGTAGGTGGCCCCCGGGTCCAGGTGCCGTTCACCCTGGACAAAACTTGCGCGCTTGGTCCTTGGGCACAGAGAGAGAGAACCTCCTGCGCTACTTGTCCGTGTTCAGAGCTCCGTCACGCCCCTCGCCTCGTTCTGCTCCACCTCTGATCCGGTCGCAGAAGCTGCAGTCTCCTCTGTTTTCGGACGCGCGGCTCGCTTCCTCGCGGGTTTCGACACGCCCTCCGTCAGGGAGACGCGGGGACGAGGTGGACGCGTTTCGGTGTGATGAGGAGCCCGGCTGAGACGCCGCACCTCCTCGGTCCGCAGCACTCGGCGTCTAAAGTAGGACGACCGCGACGAAGCCACGGGATCCCCCCGGCGAGCAGCGCGGCGAAGCCCGCAGCCGTGATGTTTAACGTAGTTAAAGCGGCTCTTTTCTATCTGCCGGTTCGGCGGCTGAAGCTGAACTTCCGTGCGCGGACCGACCCTGGACTCGGCCTAACTGTGGTGCTGGAGCGATGTTACAGGTTTTGTTTTCTACGTTGACGTTCACGGACGAGGGAGAAGAAAGTCCATTTTCGTGTCTTACCAGGTGCTCATCAACAGCAAGGGGCTGGTGTACTCGGTCGTCCTGCTTCTCGCCTCCGTCTTTCTCACGGTGAGTACGGTGAGCCCTTCCGAGGGGTCGAAGGTCACGAGCAGGGTGTGGGAAAACATGGCAGAGCTCAGCCTGACGCCAGACTTCATTTACTCTGCTAACAAAGCATTATGGGTGGACACGTGCCAACAGGAACCTGGGAAAAAGATGGATTTATGGCTCACACAGGCAGAGAGGGAGCTGACGTGCCTCCGTTTCACAGTCTCGCCGGGCTGTAAGGCTGCGTAGATACAGCTGCTCAAAGCGTCTTAGACGGAGTCAGAAAGTCGCGCTACTCGCGTCAGTACACTGTTCACTCACAGCACCGCTGCTGCTGCTCTTCACACCTTTTAGTCTCACAACTCGCCACGTCAGCGTGCAGAAGTGAGCGGTCAGCTATATAAACTGAAACGCCTGGACAGGTTTAGACTGGCGAACGTGTCTTTTCCACACCTCAAGTGCAGCCGAGGTTCCAGGTGAAGTTCTGAGAAGACCATTAAAAACGGTAAACAATGACTAACTGCGGTCGTTGCCCTGCCCTCCTGCCCAGGTGCTCAGCGTGCACTTCAACCGCTGGAAGTTGGACCGGCGCCTGGGTCTGTGCCTCATGCTGCTCTACTGCGTCTTCTTGCTCTGCTCCGTTTTCTTCGAGCAGCTCTAGCTGCCCAGCACAGCACGCGCTCTCTGTCGTGCTCCCTCCCGCCGCTGTAAGTTGAAGAACACGTCCGATTTCCTCATTTCTCCTCCTGTTCGAGTTCTGATCACCCCAATCCACCCGGCTGAGATCCGTCACGTTGTCCGTCTGTCTGTCTGTCGCCAACATCTAGTCAGCAAAGGCCAGATGTGCTGCTGCTCTGGCTGAGGACAGACTGACTAATGCAGCGGTTCAAAAACTTTGGTCCTATGAAGGACGAATCTGCTTCGCCCACGTTGTTAGCTGCCACTTGTCCTGCGACGTGGATCAAAGTGCAGACTAAAATCAAACGTTTTCTCTACCAAGATGTAGATGTACCACCATGTTTGACGACAGCTGTTTTTCACGGTTGAGCCAAAGCACAAACCCACACACTCACTGAGCTCAACACCTGGAGTGCAGAGGGGTTGCAGAAAACACTGGAGAAGAACAGGAGGCCACAGGCCATCTCGTTGAGATCCGCAAATCACGAGATCTTTGTAGAGCAGCAGTCAAGGGTCAAGCTGGTGTCTGGGCTGAAGAGCTGGACTTCCCCCTCCTCCAGAACGTGGCGCCGCTCTCCGGACAGCGATTCGCCCGAAATCCACGAAGAAGCACAGGCTTGACTTTGAGGGGTTATAACGTCCACAAGCGCAGGACAAGTTGCCTTTCGCTGCCCCTCCTCCAGCTGTGTGAGGTGGAAGTGCTCGGGGTCGTGTCCCTCATTGAAACCAAACCCCAGGAACAAACTTATGACAATGTTAGAGGGGTTCGTGGGAGTTTATTGTGGTGGCCGACCATCCTGCTGCTACCATCTGACAGGGAGCGCGAGCGTTTCTTCCCGGCCTCGACCTGTTCGGATACCTCCCCCCGCGCTGTCAGCCAAAATACCATAAATCTGCACAGTGGTGAGCAGAAGGGCTCCAGCACAGTTCAACGCGCTCTGCAAAGCGTGTCCAGCGGCGGGACGAGGGCTCGACGCCCCTCCCTTTTCGACCCTCTGATCTGCGCCTGATGGAGTCGGACAGGCTTCTGCGGTCAGACTTTGGGCGAACGAAGCTCTTGACTTGAGGCGGACGACACGCAGCCCGAACGGCTGATCTACAGGGGCGTCTGAGGACCCAAGAGGGTCTCTGTTGTCCGCTGTCTCAGATGTTGAAGTGGCGCGTTTGGCCGGTCGGCGAAGGCGGCCGCAGACGCGACGCCACTTCCTCCGATGTCCTCGCCGCCTTCTGACCTCTTATGACCTCTTACTCCTGTTGCGTTCGGTCTCCTCACGGCTCAGGTGAAGACGTGCTGAGCACCAGAAGCAGGACTGTGGCGCGGGAGAAGATAATGGATCAGGTACAGATACTGTCTGTTTCTTTGTGTATCTGGTCCTATTTCCCCCCGAACAGTCGAACGACGGAGACTTTCACGTCACCGTGTCGTGGTTCCTCCCGTCACGTCTCGCTGCAACGCAGAAAACGCCGACCTCCACGACGACGTCGGCTCTGCCGTCCCCTGCGGCCGCCCACTTGCGTGAAGTTCGGAGGAGAGAGTCGACGGCGGCGGACCCCCCTGTGGCTGCGCACGAGTCCCTTTCTGTCAGGGGAAAGAAAACCTGCTGAGCGCCTAGTCGGGGTTTCTGACCCGTTTGTACTTTTCACTGTCGCGCTTCTGCTACCTGTGCCGACTTTCGAGACGATCGAGATAAAGATTTCACTTCACCCAGTCAAGTGTGCATTCTAAGGTGTCCAGAAGCTCCCCCACCTTTGCCAGGTGGAAATCAGGAGGTGGGCAGTTGTACCTGTGCTGTTATAAAGTGAAAGGTTTTGCCGGCATTTATTTCCCTGATGTTGTTGTACTTCCTGTAACACGTGACTTTTGACAAGTGTTTGTTTTTTACGTTTTTAATTCCGAAAGTTCCTGAAGAAGAATATTTAATATCTCATGGTATTTCAGAGCTCAGGCGCTGATCTGCTTCTGCAGAAACGGAGTAGTTTGTGATGAGATGTGGACCTGTGAAAGTGGCTGTGGTTTGACGGGACGGAGACGCCGGCAGGTGCCGCTCGATTCTTCCTTTTGTCTCCTCGTTTTCCGACGACGGTTTAAAACGGCCGCCGTTTCCACCGTGTTCCTGCTCACTTTGTGCGACTTCCGAAGGCTCTGCTGTCTCCTCGGCTCTCCTGGGGGGGGGGGGGGGGNATCCTTCTGAATCATCCTGACCCTCATTCCTGCCCCTCCCCCGGGGGGGGGGGGGGGGGGGGGGGGGGGGGGGGGGGGGGCTTCTCCCCTGAGCTGCGGCGTCTCCTCCATCACGCAGCGCGGCCTGTGGGCTCCTCCTGAGGCGCCGTTTCAGCCAGCGAACCAGGGAGCTGAAGGAGAAGCTGTGATCCTGAGGCTGCCTGGTCCTTCTGCCCACGTTCTTCACGCTGGGCTTCCGTCCTGGTCTTCACCAGCTCGCCGCTGCTCCTGCGGAGTCCCTGCCTGGTTCTTTGTGTGTTGGGACGAGATGTTGCTAGTGCTCTGCGCCTGCGGCCCCTCGGAGGACATTATTCCCAGCGTCGCTGCGCGGTGAAATGTGTCGTTTCTCTGCCTTGTTTACTCGCTTTACCGCGGTGCAGCTCCTGCTCAGCGTCGTCCGAAACGGCAGCCGGTGCGGAAAACGCAGGAGCAGCGCAGCCTAAGCTCTGGTTTACATCTCCTCGCTGCCACGATCAGCAGAAGCACCCCCCCCCCCACTTTCCTCTGGAATTATAACACTGAGAGGCTCCTGAGTGTGAAGAACGTGTCGGACGTGGAACGGAGCAGCTGGGTCCTGCTAAGCTCCCCCAGGTCTGCTCCTCTCCACAGCCGCCTTCCTTCTTCTCCCTCCCTGCTGTATTTCTTATTTTTGTAAAACGTGTTGTTTGAACCGTGGCTGTGTGTCGAGTGCAATAAACGGTGTGTGTTGTGACAATCGGAGTGGTTTCCCTCTCGCTCGTCTCCGGCCACCGGCACAACTCACAGTCCAGCTCGGTTCCCGAGATCTCCGCTCAAACTGGCAGAAGCTGGTTTCCGCCCTTCTCCGTCTCGCTTTTGACACGAGAGAAGTTTTGCTTCTGACTTCAAAATTAACAAATTTAAGGTAATAAAACAAGTGATGGACAAAAATATTGACGCCCTCAACCTAACGCTCGGCATCACAGCCTTCGGAGGCCACGACTGCAGCGGAGGTCTTTCTGCAGCTCCGGATGACGTCTCTACACGTCTCCACCGGTACTTTGGCCCCCTCTTCTTGAGGAATCCGCTCCACTTCTCTCGCGGTCGATGGAGCTTCTCCCAGCTGCCGGTTTCAGCTCTGCGATTCAGATGAGGTCACGGTGTTTTCTCGTCCGTTCTGGCTGCTTTCTGAGGCGTTTCAGGTCAGCATCCTGCTGTAGGACCACGAGCTTTCTGACGCTGGGCTGGATGTTTCTCTCCAAAACGCCTCGATGGTCTCCTGAGTCCCTCCTGCTGTACACAGATCCAAGGCCCTCAAAACACCACGCAGCTGCTCCAGTTTCACGATGAGGATGATGCTCTGTTTTCTTCCCACTGTCTTCAGCATCTTCAGCTTTTTTAGGTGCCGCGATGTTACTTTATTTCATTAGATGAAAAGGCCCTCTGGGAACGTCGTGCGTGACAGAGAGCAGAACCTACAGAAGACCCCAGTCACGCTGGGTGGGCCGTCGATTTTCACCACGGGTACCTTTAACTGCTCCGTTCGCTCAGATCCGACAGCGAGGTTCTACGAGGAGGACCGGGAGCGGGGGAACAACCGAAAGCTGCTGTGGAAACCTGTTCCGCAGCTCTGTGCCTCTCAGGTGCCCCAGGTTAGTTTAGCTGAACTCCTCGCTGAACTCCTCACTGAACTGACTCCTCTACCTGTGCAGCTGGTGAACACTAGTCAGCTGTAACTTAGTCCTGCAGTCGGGCCCCCCCCCCCCCGCACCTCATCGTCTACTGCAAACATACGCTTCCCACTCCTGATGTTTTGTCTTCTCCCACCAGCACAGATGTTTTAACAGTGCAGCTGTGAAGAACCACAGTGGGAGCCCATGACCCCCCCACATGACCCACCGCAGTTTTATCTGCATCCTGTGTTTGTCTGGAGATGTTAAGCAGCAGAGAGCAGCTCCTGGGTCAGTTAATGAGTAACTAGTGGGTCTTGATCCAACACCACTTCCTGCTCACGCTGCTGCTGCCTGAACTGAGTCAGGTCTCAGCTCAGTTGGAACTCAGTCCCTCTCCAGGTGTTTGAGGGAACATCTCAGAGCCTCTGCTGCTCAGGTCGACTTGCAGCAGTGTGGTGGGAGGAGGACAGATGAGAAGGGGTTATAGGTTACAGGTGTGGGGTTCAGGGTTATATTTGGGGAGTTGGGGGTTACAGGTGAGGGATGATGGGTGGGGGGGTTGGGGGTGACAGGTGATGGGTTATAGGTGAGGGATTGGGGGTTACAGGTGAGAAGTTGAGGGTTAAAGGTAAGGTGTTATAGGTGAGAGATTGGGGGTGACAGGTGATGGGTTGATTGTGACAGGTGATGAGTTAACGGTGAGGGGCTGGGGGTTACAAGTGATGGGTTGCAGGTGATGAGTTACAGGTGAAGGATTGGGGGTTACAGGTGATGTGTTACAGGTAAGGTGTTACAGGTGAAGGGTTGGGGTGACAGGTGACGGGTTAACTGTGAGGGGTTACAGGTGAAGGATTGGGGGTTACAGGTGAGGGGTTGGGGGTTACAGGTGATGGGTTAACAGTGAGGGGTTACAGGTGAAGGATTGGGGGTTACAGATGATGGGTTAAGGTTTTCTGACAGACGGGGACGGAGGTCCCTCCTTCTGCCGGGCGACCAGCGGCGGTTCCCTCCGGGTCCGCGTGAGGGAGGCGCGTGCACAGCGCAGGGCACGCGCGCCTCTCGCTGACGACTCCGCGCGACTCGGACGCGCGCGCGACCCCGCCTCCAGCCTCCGGTGAGCAGCACGCGCTGCGGGTCTCGGCGGTTCCGTCCCGCCGAATTTACGTCCGTCTCCTGAGAAGCGCGTGTTTGACGGGCGGCGCGTGGCGTCGCGTGGCGTCGCGTCGCGGGGCTGAGCGACCAAAGTGCCAGAACGTCGCAGAAACACCGCGGCGGGAAAACTGGAGTGAAGCCGGAGCGACTCGCGTTCCGCCGGTTTCCCCGCCGCGCCTCGACGCGGTAAGTGCGCGTTTTGCGGTCGGAGACGCCGCGAGTCGCTGGTTTTCCGCGTGACCGGCGGTGTGTCGAAGGTGACAACGAGCCTCGTGCCGGACGGGGGGGACTTTTCCAGAGAACTGCTAAAGTGCAACCGTCACTTTTCGTTTTCCACGGAAGAACTTCAGCAGTTGTGCAGGGTTGCAGTTGCTGTGTGTGTGTGTGTGTGTGTGTGTGTGTGTGTGTGTGTGTGTGTTATGTTAAAGGATGTGATGTGACGTGATGGGGTGGGATGTCAGTCGGCCATGATGTCAGCGATGACACCCAGCTGCTCTTGCACGTCCTCAGCGAGGTGTTGCGTGGGAAAAGTGTGTGATGCTCCCTGAGGTCCAGCAGACCTGCAGGGGCCACCAGGTGCTGAGCTGCACAACCTGCCGGAGGTCAGACTGGCCACTCGGTCCCACCGTGTGCCGCCGGCACCACGAGGGCCACCGCGTCCTGGAGAGCAGCAGATGAGAGAACCACAGGGTTACATGTGAAAGGTGGACTTTGCTGCTTAAGGCTGTTAGGTCAGCTGGTCTAGAGAGAAGCGTGAGGAGCAGGTCAGCAAAAGGCTCCACGGTGACATTGTGACGCCAGCGACTGGCAAGCAGACAACTCAGTAGTGATGTTTATGGGAAGTGAACATCGTGCCAAGATACCACCATCATCATCTGTTCTCTGTCTGTAGAAACACCAAGGTGACGTTTCTTATGAACAACGGCAACGAGCCTCTACTCTGGTGGAGGTCCATAAGAGCCTCGTGCTGCCCCTGCGTGTCTGCAGAACATCTGACCTGTTCAGATCTCATCTGGATGTCTGTCGATTTGAAACATCTGAAAACCTGTTTGAGTATCTGAACTCACTTGGTGAACAAGGTCTTCTTTACTTGTTTACCTGCCTGATCTGGACATGTGAGAGAGAAGGTGGGCGTTTAGGACCGGTCCGGTGTTTAACACCACAGGTCAGGAACTCTGGATGCCCTGCCGAAGCTTGGCGGCGCCGCACCATCGCTATGACAACAAGCCTAACCTCGACGACGGTCCTTCGTCCGCAGAGGTGTTTGTTTTGTGCAGGTCTGAGGACCTTCGGCAGTTTGACTGTTCGCTGCCGTCATCTGACGTCTCCGCTGGTCTCCACCGTGACTAATGTTGATTCGCTGGGAAAGTGCTGCTGCCAAATGAATAGACCCGTTTTCTCGAAACGCGGCAAGTGGGATTTATGAGGTCGTTCCCACAACCGGGGGCTGCGCAGCAGCCGAGAAATCCAGAAGTCCAAATGAAGGTACCTGAGTGAGCGTGTGTGTGTGTGTGTGTGTGTGTGTGTGTGAGACGGACGAACCGTGTGGTGCAGCTCAGGCTGATTGCAGTTTAACGTCCCGTTCAGGAGCCTCTGTGTTGCGCCAGTTTTGTAGGAACCATCTTGTTGGTCTCAGCAATGAAAATTGTTTTCCTGCTGTTTCCACTCATGCTTCCTGTCTGGGTTCAGATCTCTGATGAACCGTTCAGGTCAGTTGAACCTTGAACTGCAGCAACACACACACACAGTGGAGAAGACATGGGCTGAACTGGGCCTGAACCGAGTTCCGAATGCAGACCTGCTCCCGGCTTCAGGGACACGGGTACACCTCTTCTCCACAGAGCAGCAACGGTCAGGATCTGACGTTACATCTGCAGATGAAAAGCTGTCAGATTGGCTAGAGATTAGAGAGGAGGGGTTGGATGGAAGTGAAAAGTAGTTGATGAAACTGCATCAGTTCTTCTCCTAGGTCCTGAAGGTGCGTATGAAGGGTTTGGTTCAGATCTCCTGCTTCTCCCATCCAAACTTTGTTGCACTTATGTTCACATCAATTGTGTTTTCCATCTTTTCTCATGGGAGAAACAGCCTTGCTGTGTTTCATTTGTTATACACTTACCGGCCAGTTTATTAGGAACACCTGCTCGTTCAGTTATCTACCCAGCAGCGCAGGGTGTAAAACCACACAGACGGGTCATGAGCTTCAGTGAATGTTCACATCTAACAGACAGGGGGCTTTGAGTCTTTCAGAAACTGCTGCTCTCCTGGGATTTACACACACAACAGTGTCCAGAGTCACACAGAATGGTGTGAGAAGCAGAAAACATGCAGTGAGCAGCAGTTCTGTGGGTGGAAACACCTCATAGATGATAGAGGTCGGAGGAGGGCGGCCAGAGCGGTTGGAGCCGACAGGATGGCTGTCGTCACTCAAACAACCAGACGGTGGGTCAGAATTCGGCGTGAATAGCGTGAACCCAGCCTGCCTTGTGTGAGCAGTTGAGGCTGGTGGTGGTGATGTGACAGTGCAGGGGATGTTTACCGATCGAGCATCATTTCAACGCCACAGCCACAAATTGCCCAGTTTATCATCTCCTATGGGCTCCTTCCAGCACGGTAATGCGCCGTGTCACGCAGCACAAGTCGTCTCATGCTGGTTCCATGAAAATGACAGTGAGCTCAGTGAACTTCTGTGTCCTCCTCAGTTACCAGATCTGAACCCAGTGGAACAGCCTGGATGTGCAGCTGACAAATGCACCTTATTGAATTTGTGCAGCTCTACTGAGAGAGATTAGACTGGTGTCCCTAATAAAGTGACCACTGAGTGTGTGTACAGGGTTACTGTATCCTGAAGGTCTCTGTCACGGGGGTCTCAGTAGAACACAGAGAACTGAAAGCAAAATGATGATGATGCAGGTTGTTAATAGGAATATTACTGTTGTGCAGGGAGGCTGGTCAGTTGTAGGTCAGTTGCCGGTCAGTTGCCGGTCAGTTGCTGGTCAGTTGCTGGTCAGCAGGAGGCTGCTTGGCATCACTGTACTGACCACTGCTGCTCTTCATTGGGAGGACCCTAAGCCCCCCCCCCATGTGGATCCCAGTTCTGCCCCCCCCACTGTGTATTATAATCTTATAATCTTTTCTGTTTAAAGACGGGCAGAATCTGAGGGCCGCCGAGCAGGTAAGACGCTGCTGCTCTGGTTTGGCGCACGGCGGCAGTCGCTTTGCTAGAGGCCATTCAGACGTTGGCTTCTCAAGGCCAGTCAGCGCAGCGGGTCTCCGTGGCCCTTAATCCTGGAGCCGAAGAGGAGGATATGTATCCGTGGGTTGGCGTCCTCTGCTGTTTGCAGAGATTAGCGAGATTAGAGACGAGGACCTGCTTAAACAGGAGCCACCCAGGGAGTCCCCGGCAGCGGAGCTCAAAGGGCCTGACTGTTCCCCCGCCTGTCGTGCAAAAGCCCAGTTTGCCCCGTTAATTCCGTTTATCCGTCTTTCTGCCACGAGGCTGCAGCTGCGGCAGGTCAGAACGCTCAGCTGTTGATGTTCGCCATTTGCACAGCGGGGTATTTTCACGTATCGCCGAAGCATCGGCCACACGGCGTCCTGCCCGGCGAGAGCGACGGCGTCCCAGGTGCTTGTGGGTTGACGTCTTTCATCTTCGCCGCTTCCTCCCCGGGGACCCGCGTCTCCGACCGTCGCTCTCAGCTCCTCGTCCGTCTCCTCCGGCGGATTTACTGCCAAATGTAAACTTTGGTCAAATTTCTCACGTTGTGATTTCAAACAGGCGGCACCTGCAGGGGGGTAACAGTGTGTGGGAAGTCGGTCCGTTTCGGTTCAGCTTCTGTGTGTTCTCAGTGGTTAGTGTGTGTGTGTGTGTGTGTGTGTGTGTGTGTGTGTGTGTGTGTGTGTGTGTGTGTGTGTGGGGTCTCGCTCGCTGTTTGTGCTGCTCGTGAGCTGAGTACTGGGAGCAAGAAGCTAAAGTGCAGTTTTACTGCATGACTTCATGCTGGTGTCTCCCTTCATCATGAAGAGAATCATGGGACTGTTTACCGTGTTTTTGATTTGCTCGTCTCCCTGGGGGGCAGAGCAGCGTTCTGCCTCTCCTCGCTTGGCCAGTCGGCCTCGGTGCGTGTTTGAGTCTGCATGGGTCCCTTCGGGGGACAGTTCTGTCCTCGCTGGGTCCCAGTCGCTACCTTCTTGTGACGCAGCCTGGATCTTACGCTCTTATTACCATAAAGGTGGATTTCTGCTGATGTTCACCTGAAAAACCCCTCAGTAACTTGGTGTTTATAGAGGCAAACGGTTGTTGACTCACTGGAAGGTCAGTCAACCCCCCTGCAGGGTTTCGTCTGATGTCGGCTGATGGTTTGAGCCCCACCTCCACATGCTGCTCAGGTCCTCCATTCAGGGGGGCATTTACCTCCTTTCTTATCATGTGGCAGTAAAATGTCAGGCAGATGAAGGCTGCTTTGCCTGAGCGCTGTACAGGAGTGTGTGTGTGTGTGTGTGTGTGTGTGTGTGTGTGCGCGCGCAACAATAGCCCTTCAGAACGCAGGGACTGTTGAGGCTGTTTGGTGGGCGATGCTCCTCACGTGTTTATGTGCCAGTAGAGCAGCGGAGGTGTTACTGTAAGTGTGTAACTCTTCACTGCAGCAGCAGGTGTGGCTGGTCTGTCCTCGACTCGCCCAAAACGGAGGTCAGGTGGACGTGGGCGACGCGAGCAGGTAAGTCTGTACATGAGAGGCTAAACTGGTGTGTAGAAGACGTCTGTCGCTGAGGAACATGTGACATTTGTTTCTGTGCCAAGTCATCCCTCCGTGTCATTAAATCCTTATCGTTGTGTAAATAACCGGCTGATTATGTCATAACAAAGCACTCATTAAATAATCCCTGTAAACTACAGTGTTTAATATACTTTATGAATTTGCCCTCAGGCTGCTTATTTCCTGCAGTATCGCTCTCACTTCAGCCTGGAAAATGAAGCCGTGAAATAGACGTTTCCCGTCTTTGTTCTGGATGCTTCGCGAGGGTTTCTACCTGCTGTGGAAATGTGTTCCGATGAGCGAAGCGAAATTGCTCTGCTTCCAGTGTTAATCCTTCTTTTCTTCATGCAGGTTCTCCTCATCAACTCAACTCTGGCAGCACTGAACCTACCTAAACCAAACTGAAGCAGCAGTATGTAGATCGCATCTCCCCTGCAGCACCGCGTCGAGCCGCCTTCCAGAAACTTCTTCATCGGCACTATGAACATCACCTCCACGTCTTCAAACTGCTCCCAGGGCCTTAACGTAAACTGTAAAGCTCAGGCCCTGGGTGGTCATGCCGTTTGGGAAGTAGTCGTGATCGTGCTCATCACTGGACCTCTTTCGCTGGTCACCATCGTTGGCAACCTGCTGGTCATCGTCGCCTTCCGACTCAACGTTCGCTTGCGAACTGTAAGCAACTATTTCCTGCTCAGCCTGGCTGTGGCAGATGTGATTTTGGGAACCATCTCCATGAACCTCTATACCATGTACATCATCTTGGGCCGCTGGACACTGGGGAACCCAGCCTGCGACATCTGGTTGACCATCGACTACGTGACCAGTAACGCTTCTGTCATGAACCTGCTGGTCATCAGCTTCGACCGCTTCTTCTCCGTCACCCGGCCCCTTACCTACCAGGTGAAGCGCACGCCCAGGCGAGCGGCAATAATGATCAGCCTGGCCTGGACCATCTCCTTCGTGCTGTGGGCACCTGCTATTCTGTTCTGGCAGTATGTGGTGGGTGACAGGACAGTGCCCCAGGACCAGTGTTTCATTCAGTTCCTCTCGGAGCCCATCATCACCTTTGGCACGGCCATCGCTGCTTTCTACCTCCCTGTGACGATCATGATCATCCTCTACTGGCGTGTCTACCGGGAGACGGAGAACCGCTCCCAGCTGCTGGCGGGGCTGGTAAGCACGTCGGGATCCAGGGGCAAGTCCTCAAAGCCCAGGCACCAGCAGGCATGTTCGAGCAGCACGAAGAGCAGCAGCTCCAGCTCTGCAGAGACGCAGGCTGAGGAGAACCAGAGCAGAGCCATGCAGTCAAGCTGCTTCCCCAGACAGAACACGTCCAGTCCGCTGATGGTGATAGGAAGCGGAACCGCTTCACCGTCCCTCGATGGGAGGATGTACCCGGAAGTGCGTAGCAATGGCAGCTGGAACGCGGACGGCGACATCTCCAGCTGCTCGTCCTCAGGGGAGGAAGAGGTAGCGAAGACGCCTGCAGGTTCATTGGTGGCGCAGGTTCCACTGATGGAGATGGGCACCCTATCAGGAGGACAAGAACAAAGGTATGACACTAGCGTTCCCAGAGTGCAGCAGTCTGGTGACCAGCAGTTGGACAGCCAGGCTAAGCCACCTTCCCTGAAGTGGCCTAAATCCAAGAAGAGTTGGAACACGTCCCTCATTCGGGAGAAGAAGGCTGCCCGGACGCTCAGTGCTATTCTGCTGGCCTTCATCTTGACCTGGACACCTTACAACATCATGGTGCTGGTGTCCACCTTCTGCGATCACTGTGTGCCAGAGAAGCTTTGGCAGCTGGGCTACTGGCTCTGCTATGTCAACAGCACAGTGAATCCCATGTGCTACGCGCTGTGCAACAAGTCCTTTCGAGTCACGTTCAAGATGCTGCTGCTGTGCCGCTGGGACAAGAGAAAGTGGGCCAAGCCTCACTGTCACGCTCCATCTCCTCCGAGGCCACACCAGTCCAGCAGCGCCGTGTAAAGGCCTGTTAGATGTGTTCTTCTCAAGAGGACCACCCCCCGCCTTAACCCTGCCGCACGAGGCCGTTCCACCCCGACAAGAAGCCAGAAGAGGAAACGGAACATTCACTTCACATCCTTCTCACTCTCTCGCGCGCACGCACACACACACACACACACACACAGTGTTCGCCGTAAAGGGTCTGTAAGTTGGCGCTTAAGACTGCGGTGGCCTGAGGATTTGCAGATTGTCAGAGACCTGAAAGAGCCTTTAGTTTTCAGGATGTCTTTCGTTTTCGGGTGAGGGATGTTATGGGTAGAGGTTGTGAACGCATCACTTTTTCATGTTATAGTCTCTGTCCCTCGATGGAATGTTTAGAGTGTTTCCGCGGCGTCGCTGTGCTCTCGGTGACCTGATGTCACTGTCGACGATAATGACGAACAATATGTTTTAACAAAGGTAAGTATCTTGCTAACCGTTATTTTTTCTAACAGCTGAAAAGGCGGTTTAAGCTGCCAGTGTGACTAATTGATGTCACATTTGGTGCCAGTTCCAGGGAAAAGACATAATGCAGTCTAAACCATATAAAATATTCCTGTGTTTCATTTATAAATGTGTCTCTTAACCTGTCCTGTTTATCCAAATAAATCTTTTGGCCGAGGCTGTCGAACATTCCGCAGGGCATGCTGGGTACTGGGATGGCCCACTTTCAGGGACAGTCTGAGGGACTCTTGTTCCACGTGTTACAGGTTGGTTCCAAAAATTAATTCTGTAGGGAAACGACAAAAATGTAGCCCGTGCGGAACAATCACCGATCTCAAAACGCCCAAAAGGACACAGCTGAGCGACAGTAAGAAGACCAGCATCTAGTCACGTCCTCCTGGGAAACGCAGCTCGATGCCCGATCCGCGCCTGCGGCTCCCGTCCTTCCCGCCGTCTCACCGAGCCGCGCTTCTCCTCGCGTCGCCGCTGTCGCCCCGCACCAATCCTGCACAACCTCAAGCCAGAAGCTGTACGGTCCTGGTCCGGGACGCGGCGATGTCTCACCCGGAGCTTCTGGCTCCACCTGCAGCGCGACTTGTTCAAGCTGCCGAAGGATCCCCGTCTCTCCCTCGGGCGGCTCGGTGTCGCGCTCCGGACCCCGGTTACAGCCGACAAAGGACTTTCGCGTCAGTAGCTGGAGCGCCGATCGGCCCTGCGGTCCACTTCTAACCTGCTGCCCGGTTCTCGGCCGCAATGTGGTTGAACGACCTCCCTCTGTACCTCGGTGAAGCCGAATCCCTTCCGGGAATCAAAAAACCCACTCAGACCTCATCTGACAGACACGTTTCCCTCCTAAACGGAAAAATCTTTTAGCATCTCGGGGTTCATGAATAACATCTGTGCACAACCGTCCTCCTCATTTAACACACGAACTAAGTGCGACTATCAGAACGTCCTGTCAAAGTTTTATTGGAAAAAAACTACGTATTAAACAGAAGTCCACTGTGAACCAAACAAGTTGCACAAACTGACCAAAAAATTACTTTTAAAATGCCACTGTGGCTAAACCAGTACAAAAGTTTAACACTGAGCTGCTCTGTACATTACAGTCATTGACACCTGTAACAGTGGCAGGAAACGTTTGTGGAGTTGACACGCAGGGCTGCGTTACGCCGGTTCCTCGCTAGACGCCGTCTGCAGGACAAGGGGAAGGTGGACAAACCAGAGCTTGACTGTGGACCGGACGGTCCTGTTACGTTTGCACTAGAAATTGCGAAAACTAAACAGAAGAGCAGGAACTTCGTCGGTGTCTATCGAGCGACTTTACAGAAGTCGTGTAGATGTAACGACTGTTGTGTGAAGGTGAACCGCAGGAATCTCAGCACTGCAGGTCACCACCCCCCCACCCCCCGCGAGGCCCGTCATTCACAGACATAAGACGCCTCGGGTTCGATGTTCTGCCCATTCAAATTGCAGTTTATGCCAGTGTAGCAGCACTGGGGGGGGGGGTGAACATCAGAGCAACAGAATCGATCTGAGGTCCCTGCTGATGCAGAAGTGTGAAAAACCGGATGATGTGAAGGAAAGCGTGACTGAAAGTGTCCTCCTCCTTCCCGCCGTCTTGCGAGGTGGAGCTAAACACAGCGCCCTGTAGACCCCCTGCTGTGCTCCCTCTGGGCATCCGCCTTGGAAGGTAACGGCGACAAAGACGACTGCAGCGGTAAAGCATCACGATGTTCCCGTGTTCTGGTACATGGATGCCTTGTCTTTTAATAAGTCCAAACACAAGTAGCAGCTCCAGCTCCCTGAAAGAATAAAAAGGAGAGAGTTCGGGGGGGGGTCTGCACGTCTGCCAGAGCCCAGGACACCATCGAAACCCAAATGAGCCACCGACTGATCACCAGCTCAGCCACTTGAAGAAAAGCAGCAGCAACAAATACATGAAAACTAGATGAGTTTCCTGAAGCCCAGTTTTGAGGAAATAAGTGAAAATGAGCATAGACCCCCTGCTACACCTCTGAGGAGGAGCTGCTTTCATACGCAGAACCGTACCTTCAGGGGGTTCCGACATGGGTGGGCTGAGACAGTACATGTGATACCCGCGGTCACAGTCGTCACAGAAGAGCAACTGGTCCTACGACACAAAGACATTCCAGAGGTGTCAGTCGGTCCCACTGCCTCATCCTGAGCCACTGTCAAAACCAAAACCATTAGAATTAAATTTCAACTGGTTTTCCAGTATAAAGTTATGCCAGATGATCGTTTAAAGTCACCAATTCTCATATGTAAGACTGACCATCCAACCATTTCTCTCTGTGTAACATCTCAGAATGAAGTTTAACAGCAGAAACTGTTACCAAGGCAAATTAACGTTTCCTCCTGGAGAGAAGAACGCCTGTTCCAGCAGAGCTTTTACTCGTGCCGTAGGGCGTTTGGGTCATGTTCTGAGTAAGAGCATCATGCTGTGTGTAATGGAACAGGCAGCTCTAATGTGGAAAAGGTTAAATGGAAAACCTCCAGGAAGTGAGATGCGCATTAAACATGCCCCAGCAGGTCTCCGAGCTCCTGGACTCCATCTCCTCACATCTGTCCTGCACTGACACTAGCAGGCCTAGCGGGGGGACAAGCGGGCATGCGCACAGACGCACGCACACACACACACACGCGCGCACGCGCACACGGCAATATGGCCATAAGCGTCAACAGTGGGACAAGACACATCTGCTGTTAAAGTGACAAACAGGAAGCCATTAAGAACGGAACCAGATGTCATGGAAAACATCAGCTTTAGTGATGAAATAAAAGCCACCGACAGTGGGACTTCAGTGGGACCCTATAGAAAAGTGACAGAAGTTCATCAGATGTTTAGGTGCCCGACTTCCACAAACAGCACTTGACACCTGCACTCGTGAGGGACAGAAAACAAGACGGGTGACGGCGACGGTTCTCACGTCGTTCTCCGAGGTCCCGCAGATGTTGCAGCACTTGCACTCGATGCACTGCCAGCGATAAGTCTTAACGGCTGCCATCATGACCGGCGTGAACTGCAAGCAGGACGGGTGGCCTGTGGACGTGAGGAAGCAGAACTCACCGGACCTCAAAGCGCCACCATCAGGAGAACAGACGTGAGTAACAGGTGATGAAGTAAAGCCCTTCATTTAGCTGACATGTCGAAATGGGAATCACGCATACTGAAAAACAGGATTCCACCCCAAAACCACATGGTGAAGCTCAACCAGTCAAGTGCTCAACATGCTTAACTCCTCTAGTTTTGACTGGTTTAACTGGACCAGCGACAGGTTTGTTAGCCCCTCGATCTTCTTGCCTAACTGGTTGCTGAAAAGGACTTTGGGAGACCGGAGCAGAGCGATGGCCTCTGTGGCACCATGGCAACCAAAGTACACAATGGAAGTACAGCACGCTGCAGACGCGGTAAAACATGAGCAGAAGATTTCAAACAAATGGGATTTAAACCTGGATTTAAAGGTGTTCAGAGTAGTTGCGATATTCCAGGCTTGTTTCTGAATTACATTCGCCTTCCCCGTGTTTAAAAGATGAGCTCGGAATGTTACGCGTTTCACACTTTTGTTTATTTTGCTCAATTAAAATTAAAGCCAATTACAATTCTAGTAGAACAAACTTTAGAAGCAGACCTTCAGGAACAACTTATCCTCACGCACAGGAAGCCCCCCCATCACGTTGATGTCGGATAAGAAGGGACTCGGGCTGTAACTATTTAGAAAGAATTGTAACACAGATCACCTTTTCAGACCCACTCGCTGCCTACCTGATCGGCCACAATCGGAGCAGGACAGCAGCCCCTCCGACTGCCCCGTCTTGCGGTTCACCTTGGAGTCGCCAAGACAGAAGTCGCAGTAGTCGTTGGGAACGGCCAAGCCATCTGGGCCCTTTTTTGGTGCTGAAAGGAGGAAAAAAAGGCCACACAATTGAAATAAGTTAAATAAAATAAACGTAATGTCTATGCATCTCCTGCTGCGTTGTTATTTAGAGAAAGGACTAAATTAGTGATAAATAATTAACAGCTCAGGTATGCAGAAGACCCCGGTGGTCCTCTGGGGTTGCCAGGACTAGTCAGAACCGCAGGTACTCCGATGGCCGAACACACCACGCGACGTCAATAACCGGACTTTTCCCAAGACAGAACGCTGTCCGTCCGCCATCGCGACGCCCATCGCGTTTACGGCCGACCGCCGTTACGGGTAAAAGGAGCGTCTCTTCAAACGGCACGGCGGCTGCCACGCCTCCACAGTGTTTACATTATTGTCAACAGTCACCTGCTACGATTCACATTACGTTTCCATAAAAAGCAGTAGGCGATTTACACTAACCGGGTGTCAGTTACTGAACAAAAACCCGCTTGAATCAGCTCACCGGGGCAACCAGTGTGGTTAAATGAAATAAAGGCGGTAAATCTAGCGGCGACGTCTTCAGGAGCGGAACGCCTGCCGCGTACCTGCAGGCTACAGCGTTAGCCGGTGTCGGGATCACGCGCGACAAGACGTTACTTACGTGACTTACTTACGTGACTTAAACCGATTCCTCAGTTTCCAAAGTAACATTTCACTTTTACTCTGAAATGTAATGAAACGAAAAACGACAGCAAGCGTCACTCGCAGAAAAGCTGCGAATGCGAAAACTAAGCGGTGAAAGTGAAGCGAAGGAGCCGCCGCCGCCGCGCACGACGACCCATCGGGCAGGTTAACGGCGGCGGTTTAGGCCTCATCACACGGGCAAAAGGGCCTTAAGTGGAGCTCGGGGGAGAAACGTGGCGAAAGGCGCAGCCGCGTGCAGGACGGGTGCCGTAGCTCACTATTGTGCTCTTCTGGTTTGGGCTGGAAGGGCGTTTGGGTCTCGTCTTCCTCCTCCTCCTCATTCTCCCCTTCCTCTTCTGCCAGGTGACAGTGGGTGTAGTGGTAGCTTAGGCCCGGCCGGTTCTTGTAACGCTTCCCGCAGACTGTGGGAACCGCAAGCAGCAGCATGTAAAGGTACTGAGAACAAGCAAGATGCACAACGATTCCAAAAGCGAAGCAGAGTCACTTTTCGCAGAGGTCAACAACCAAGACGTGGACCAGGAAGCACGGTGCACGTTATACCTGAAACTGGCTTGGAAACTTGAAGCTTCTGATGCCAGTAGTCTTGACTACACCGATTTCCTACTGAAGCCACACACTAAACAAGCAACGATGGAGATCGCTCTCAAGCAGCATCCGGTCACAGCAGCCGTGTTCCAATCCCACACGGGAACCGTCGTGAACACGGATGAAGCGACACACCACCTCTGAGGGGTCCCTCAGAAGACGACTAAAAGGACGACACCGGGAAAAAACAAAAGCGAGGCACAGATACAGAACCAAAGTGCAAAATGAAAAATAAAGCCCCAAGGTGTCTGCCTGTAAAGCCTTCTGGTTAATACACTCAAGTGAGACACGCTTAAGGGTCAGTAGAGAAAATGACAGCGACTCGAACGTGGCTGTGTGTGGAAAAAGTCAGTGGTGTATTTCACCTGCGGTCGTCACCCATCACCTTCTACCAATTTTGTTTGCAGTGCGTAAAAATCGAAACCAACAAGTGTTCCCGTCCGTCTGCTGGCAAAACGCACTTTCGTTTGCTCTGCCACCCGCGTCGCTTTGGAGAAAACGTAATGTGCTTGTAAGACCACAGGATCAACACACAGGGCAGGAAATCCGACCGCTGACCTCGAAGGTAGGAAAGCACACGTGACCCAAAGCCCAGGCCAAACCATCACTGTCACACAGCGAATGCAGACATGAAAACACAACCGTCAGAGTTCTGCACGCTGGTTCAAAGCAAACTCACCGACTAACCCTCTAAAACAGAGTACAGTCTTTGAAAATGCTTACATTTCCCCATCAGCCGGCTGCAAACTGACCAGGCAGGTAAAATGCAGGAGTCTCCAGCAAACAAAACAGAATCAGACAGAGCAGCAGATGAACCTTGTGAAATGCTTCTCCTTGCTGGGCTGGAGGAGAGTCTGCTAGACAAAGCACCATCTACCTGGCCTTTATTAAATGATCCACCAGCACACGCCTATATAGTTCTGCAAAAGCCTCAACTGACAAGCAGATAAAAGCCGGGCAGAAGGAAAGCAGATTTTGAACATGTTGAAATTATATTCATTTCAAATAAATGAATATATAGTTTCTGAATGCAAGTGAAAGAGAAAACAGACACGCATACAGGAGACTGAGGAAAGCACTAAGCAGGCGTGAAGTGTAGCTGGAGACGTGTTTCACAAGGGAACTCGTCCCACCCAGCGTAGTCTAACATACCAAATGAACACGAGTGGGAAAATATATACGGTACGACATACAATATAAATCTGCCTCGGCTCTAAATGACATCTGACAGAACAGTTCAGTTGTTAGACGTCACGAGCCACACTTGGCAAACTGTGAATGTAAACAAATGTATTTCTTTCACTTGGACCTACTTCATGGTTCCTCAGTGGCTTCCTGAAAGATAATATACAGTGCAGCTCTGTTATAAAACAAAGATAGAAACAGGTGAACCAAGCAAAGCACAAGGAAGCTTTCCGATTTACCCGGAATAAATCTGGCAACTGACGCAGCCGCCTCCCTCCACACAGCAAACCTCACCGACCTCCTCTCCTCCCTCTTCATTTTAATAAACCTATTCATTTAAACACCAGGAGCAGCACTAACACTTCGAATGTTGAGTACACCCTGGACCACGCAGTGTAAACATGCAAATTAATAACATTAAGTGTTTTCCAATGAGGTAACTGGTGTTTACAGTTTATCATGGTAAAACCGTGGGTTGATGGTTATATAGGTATTTTTTCACATTATTCATTTATTTTTTTCCCCCTATTAAAACAATGGTAAATGTTGGATTTGGAACCAACATTCTGGTCTCGGAAGTGTTTTTCGGGGACAAACTCAATTCAGATACCGATGAGTTACTATAATATTATTATTATTATTATTATTATTATTATTATTATTATTATTAATACTGAATAATGCAGGCCAATTTAATATTTAGACAACCAGACATCCGGATGTTATACTTCCAAAAATGTACTGATACTGTTAAAATACGGCTGGCCAGTAGTTTCCCCATCTAGATGTTTTTAACAAGTTAAGAAACAACATTATCAGTTAAAGCTGAATGCGGATCAAGATGACAAACGAAACTCTCAGGGGTCCTCAAGTGTAGTGCTTTGCCTTCAAGGTCTTGAGGTCTGAGACGATAACAGAACAGAACAGGACCAAACAGCCAAATGGCGAACTCTTTCACACAAGAGGGAGCGCAATTAACGTCACTCAGCAGACCCACTCCCGTCACCTCCCCGGTCCCCCACACCCCCCACTCACTGTCACAGGTGTAGGGCTTGTCCGTGTCCTCGACTGCAGCGGCGTCCGGCTTCTTGCGGGTGCTGCTTCCTGCCCGGCTCTGAGGGCACAGAAAGCCACAGACCAACCTCAGTTTCTGTCCGCCGTTTGTCGCAGTTACACGCGTCTCTGTGGACTTTAAGAAAAAGGTCCCTGATCCACGACAAAGACGACGCCTGCAGCTGCAGCCTGGACTTTATTGTTTATGATGAATTATTACTGCAACAGTTCGGCTGCATAAAAATGTAACCTGTGAATCTGTAAACTGGGCGGGTCGCTTTGAGAAAAATTCAAATTAAACATCATACATGATGCAGCTACAACAGAGGCAACTACTTCACAGAAAAGCAACAATCACTGGCCAACACACTTTGTTCTTGCTTTTCCCTCGTCTTTTAGGAGTATCTTCCTCGTAGTCCTCGTCATCCAGGTCATCCAGGAAGTCCTCAGGCTCCAAAATTCTCTACGTGGTAAAAGCGGGAAAGTGTTACATTCGAACTAACAGAAGAATCCCTTGACCAAAAAATTCCTCTCTTTCCACTTCTGAGTTAAACAACACATTTCAGACCTTCTAACTGGTATATGAAAAGGAAGAATTATCGACAAAACCTTCCTAAGGCGAGTGGCTGTACTGTGAGAAATGCCTGTGGCCTCAGCCAGCCCAGGCTCCTCGTCCGGAACACGCAGCTCTGGAGTTCCCTGCCTCTCCAGGGCCTCTCCCTTCAGCAAAGCCTCCAGGCTGCTGCCGTCGACGACCGCGGCCAGGCCCTCCCTCTTCAGTCCCACCTCCAGTTCTGCTAGGAAATGCCACCGTCAGCAGGAACGACCACCTGTGCGTTTCACTTGCACGGCGCGTTCGCCGAGCATTGCTGCACTGGGACAATTCCTGCCAGTGAACGCGTAGCTGTCGGAGGACCAGCGTACCTGACTTGACGGGAGAGAAAGCAAGACGGGAGTCTTCAGGGGGATGCACATCCCTCTTCTTCCTCCATCGACGCGCGGGGTAGGTATAAAGCTGTCCGTGGTTCAACCCTGAAGATGGAGAAACGGAGCAAGAGGAATCGTGAGTGAGAGGACGACACACTACCGATCACTTCTTCCTGTCACTAGAGTCATTCAGCACAACAAAGTGACGACTCGCAGAGGGTGGACCCCCAGGCGGCCTTCAGACCTGGATGCCTGTGCCGCTTCTCCATCCAGATGTAGCAGTTGCTTTGAGCCACACGGGTTTGAGAGTCTAGGAAGGGCATGTGGACGGTCCTCTCAGCACACAGCCTGGCGTTGTAGCTGTGGCACTGCTCCATGGCATCCCTGTAGCACTGCTCCTCCAGCCTGAAAGCAGCCGGAACCAGCAAACTCACAGCTCTCCGAGCAACTCACCGACACGCAGAGAAACTGCCGGAACAGCCACGAGACTCACTCGTACCGACAGTCGTTCCACGTTTTATACAGCAGTTCGGGGTGATGGTAATAAAAGAAAGTTAAACTCATTCAGTTGCAGTCTAACAACCTCCGCTGCACCCTGGATATATATGTACTGCCAAGTGAACTTAGATCCAGAATAAATCAGAGTTGCAGTGAAAACCCACCCAACGAGGATGAGGCAACACGACCACTTACAGGGGGTCCTCAACGGACTTTATCACAACATCCGCATGTGACCACATGACATCTTCTGGTTTATGCACGAGCCACAAGTCATTCAGGAGCAGCGCAGCTGAGGATTTATAACGTGTCAACACACCCATCTTTACTTATTCAGTGTGTACACAGGTGTGTTACCTGCAGCACCGTGACAAAGAGGCTCTATTTCTGCGGCGGGACCCGCCGGAAGACCTGCGCTCTGCAGGGAATAACCGGGTTATTACTGACTTACTGGGCTGCGCTGCCATCCTGCGACACCGCGCGACACTCGCTCCTGTTCCCACGCTGCGCGACCAGTCAAACCACAGCACGCGCTCAGCCGCCTCCCTTCATCGGCGAACCCAAATACTCACATTTTCACCACGTTCTCCACGACGGCAGCCATCGCCCCACACCTGCACCTGGTTACGTAAGAACACGGCCAGGACTACAACACCGGAAGCCGGTCTGCGGCGCAGCTGCCCGAGCAGGAAGTGACGTCTTAAACGTCGGGCGATGTGGTTGGTGGATTGTTCCATTTCAAGGACAAAATATTGCAGGTGAAGCAAACATTTTCAATAGAAGGACATCTCGGAGACAGCGCTCGTTCCAAAAGATTTTAACTTTATGGTGTGTAAGAAAAAAAGAATTAACTTCAGTGTGTACCGCTGTCAGTCCTACAACGGTCCCGCCTGAATCCCAGATGGCGTGATTCCCCAAACCGGCCAGCAGAGGGAGCCATTTAGTTCCCGTTTACTGGTGCAGGGCGACCGTTGTCGGGGCGGCGGGATTCAGTGTACTGGATAACAACGGTCACTTAGCAGTTTTAACTTGTATATGAATTCTGCGCGGCCCCATTTTAGACTGAGTTGGTTCCTCAGCTTTATATACAATGCAGGTCCAAAAAAATTTCCTGGTACTGTGTGTCTCAATAGCTGATATGGGAGTAACACAGAGGGCTGCAGGGCCTGTGGCAGAATCTCCAGCAGCTTGGCAGGATCCTGGTGAACTGGCAGATACCTTAACCGACATCTTTACCATCAGTGACTACTGTCTACTGCACCCACCCTGGGCATTATGAAGTGCTTTGAGAGGCCAGCCTTACCCACGTTAAGGCCTGCATCCCACTTTCCACATTAGACCCACGTCAGGACACCTACCACCACAGCAGTTCCCCTGAAGACACCATCACCGCCGCAGCGCATCTGGCCCTGACCCATCTCAAGGACTGTTGTGTCAGAAAGCTGTTCATTGACTTCAGTTTAGCATCACCCCCAGCAGCTGGTCAGTCAGCTGTCCTCACTGAGTCTGAACTCCCCTGTGCAGCTGGGTCCTGGACCTCCCGACCAACAGGCCACAGGCTGTGAGGATCCAGGGCAGCACCTCCCACACCATCGATTCGAACACCGGTGCTCCGCAACCCACTGCTATACAGCATCCTGACCACAACTGTTCCCAATACAGCCAGTGTGCTGATGACACCACAGTTGTGGCCTCATCTCCAACGCCGATGAGTCGGCCTACAGAGGGGAAGCAGAGTGGCGTGTGGCCTGGTTCAGGACAACAGTCTGTCTCCCAGTGTCGGCAAGACTGAGGAGATGATCGTTGAGTTCAGAAGGACTCGGGCTGCTCACGCTCCTCTGTGTTGGTGGTTCAGGGGTTGAGCTGGTGCAGAGCTTCTAGTTCACGGGAGGTCACATCACCGAGAGCCTTTGCTGGACCCACAGCACAACCCACCTGGTGAAAAAGGCACAAAAGCATCTCCACTTCCTGAGTAGACTGACAATAGCTGGACTTCCACAAATGCTGAACTTCAGATACATCATGATGGCAATATATGTACCTTAATTATATATAGCAGATAATATAAATAAGCAACAGTAACAGTTACAAGAAATTTGTGGATGTTAGATACTGTTTTTTATTATGTGTATCAGATATTTCCTGTTTGATGCCTCCAGCAGGATGAGTGATGGAAGAGAAGGATGCAGGCAGCAGCAGTACATCGAGGGAAGGTGTGGGAACCGTGTGAAGGACCTTGAGAGGGAGGATGTTTGCTTGAGTCTTGTCTTGCCAAGGGGGCAGATTGATGAATCGGCCTTCTGTGGGTAACAATGAAACAGGGACCCCCTTTTCCCAGTAAAAAGAACACTGGGAACCTGAAAAGAGTCTAATGTGGGTGAGAACCTTCCACACTTCAATAAGCCCCTTTCAGTCAGACACAAGCCTCAGTGTTCAGGCTGTGAGAGCAGAAAGAAGAGGAAAGTGATGTAGGAAATCTGTTGTTTTGATATTACTTGTTTAACTCATTGTTTTACGCTCTTACAGTTTCTCCGTTTTTACTCAAACTTGGACCTGGTTGTCTTTGTGTTCTTGATACCACAATTACTGCAGATTTCCTACAAGTAAAGCGACATAAACTCAACCGTGAGCGTGACTAGGGTTTATTTTTTCCTCCATTCGTGTCAGGATTGCAGAATGAACTGAGCATCTCTTATCTGCAGAAAAAGCTGCTGTTTCTCGGAGGATAAGCTGGCAGCTGGATCTGGGAAAGACAGATGCAATGTCTGCTTCTCTCAGCATAGTCACATCTCCTCTCTCATCTCCCCGTTCATCTCGTTCCAGGACAAACATGGAACTCCTACAAACAGGAGCTTTCTCTACCACCTGCATCTAACAGCTTCAGCACCTGGGGCTTTTTGAACCGTGAATAAATGCAGGTTTTTTGCCCTGTTTTAACACGAGCGCAGTTGCACATTAGACTCTCGCCTACTTTGCACATTCTCTTGCTGCTCTAACTATTGTAGTAGTTCTATCTGTGTGGTGCCCACCCCCCTCGGCCCTCTCTGTTCCCAGGCCTCTGCGCTCCTAGGGTCAGTGGCTGCGCTTTCCGGGGCCTCTGTGCTAACAAAGCTGCTTGGAGCGATTCCCAGGGCTATTCAGATAGTGAACAAGCCACCCAAAATAAGAGCAGGGCAAGCAACGAAACACACGCACACACACGCACACACACGCACACACGCGCGCGCGTTGTTATTTCTGTATTGATTCATTTCTAATTCACTCATGCAGAAAAACACACTGCAGGTCACTGTAGGTAATGGCAGATGCAGCGCAGCCCGTTTTGTTTGCACACCCTCACTTTAGACGGACTCTCTGCACGCTCTGCAACACACCATTCAGAACCGGCTTTCACGATAATTTCCCTGCAAAGTCACATCGCTGGATGGGAAACACGGAGAAGCCGGAGGGGGAAACACGTGCAGAACATCCCTCGTCATTGGGATGCTTCTGTGTTATTTTAGATAGAAGGGCTGCTTGGCGTTTGTATGGCTGCCAGTTAAACTGGACTAAAAGCCCGGCTGCTGTGTAAACTGCTGCGCGACCAGAACAATAGCGTGATGGTGGCTGGGACAGCGAAACAGTCAGCAGAGCAGAAGGATGACATCAAAGCAGCCATTGCAGCTGGACAAAGGAAGGTGTTTATTCTCAAATATACAGCTAAAGGTCCAACTCACTGTTTTGTCCAAGTATAAAACACATCACATTTTCGGGACACCGATGCACTGTGTTGTCACAGTGTAATGTAAAGAAGAGTCAACTTTATGCATTAAAATGTTTCATTTTGCATTGCTGTTGAGTCACAGGAGTTATTGATGCAGGAACCCACCGGACAAGGACTGCTTTTGCTTTAGGTGTCAGAGGACCACGAGGTGCCAAGAAGCTTTAACCTTTTCTGAGAAGCAGGAAAGTCATTTTGCAAACTGAGGAAAATGATATCCATCCAAATCAAATCTAAGTCATTTTAGTAACAACAAATGCAACTGGTGGCATTAGTGCCATGGCTTTGCACTGCTTCGATCTCCTGCACCGTCTGGCTGTGCCACTGGCGTGAGCTTAGTGAAGACACAAGAAATAGGGTCTCTGTCAAAAACTGGTATTAATATCGCACTGACCGGATGTCGAAAGTGTTGCGAAAGGTTTGTTGATTCCTTTAAAGATGCTGTGATTTTTTCAGATATTGGCAACGAAATAGCGCTGACTCAGCAACGTCTCTCTGCTTGTAAACACAGAGGAAAGCTGAGCGGAATTTGCCTGTTTGTGCGGAGGCCAGAGCACCACTGTGTTTACAGAAGAGAAGCATTCAGCCGTTCTTTCACAACACATGAAACGCATGTGGCGCACAGCAGCTACCAGAACAAGCTTGTTGAAAGTATTAGTATGTTCACAACCAGCACTTGTGCAGATGTTTCTTCTCACTAAACACACAGTACAGGGCTAATCAGGTCACGAGGTTCCCAGATCTCTCAAGAAATGGCACGTTCCTCCAAGCTGAAATGCTGTGATTTATTAGACTTTATTGCCATGAAAAAGGTGGGACTGGAAGAACTTAGTGTGCTGAAGACCGGTGTGGTTCACAAACACAGCAGGATCTCACAACCGAGACTCGTCTCCTGTTATAAACCCACAAGTAGGGACGTTCCTTCGACTGGCAGCAGTCCTGCGAGGATCTCTGAAAGAGCAACACTGAAGTCCGATGATGTCTTGAGAAAAACATCTCCCGTTGTAAACAGTTAGGTTGTGTTTATTTATTAGTTAACGTTTGTTGATCCAAGCGTCATAATGTCTAACCCGGGTGTTAAAATGGCAGCTTGTAACTTTTTGGAGAAAGACAGCGTCAGAAAAGGAAGTAATATCCTCCTTAGCCGCTTTGTGGAAATGGATGAGCTCCGTCTGGATAGACTTTTGGACTTTTTTAAAACAATATAGGTGTATTTCTTGGAAGGAGGTCAAGTTTTGATGGTAAATGCAGGTTAGATCTGCTCCACAGGTTGGGGATTCATGTATGTAGCATGAAGGAGCCACCGGGGGCTCATCACCACAGCTTGCGTGCATGAGGAAAAAAGAAAGTCACGATTAGTGTGTCAGTGTTAGTCATACAGCAGGAAAAAACGCACTTGACCACTGCAGGGTCCACACAGGCAGCCAGGAAGATCCCTTACAAGTGAGAGAAGTTGAATGTAAACGTTCTGATAACAAGAGAAATGCTATCAAAATGCAACAATACTGCGCTAAAAGTGAGAGACGTGTCCCCTGCAGCCTCCAAAGGTGGGGAAATCCTCAGATGAAAAGCTCGTGTCGCCCCCCGTGCACACAGGAGCCACTGAGGCTGCCCACACTGTGCTTGTCCATAATCTGCAGCACGTCGTCCAGGATGGAAGGTCCAAGATCCAGGTGCAGGGACAACAGGGACCCTGCATGGGAGAGATACGGCTGCTCGCCGGGGTCCTCGGGTTCCGCGGAGCCTTGCTCTGCATGTGGTAAAGGCCTGGATGAAGGTGAGCTGACTGGCAGGGCTGTGCTGCAGGGCACAGTCGATGGGAAAAAAGGATGCGACACTGCGGACGGGCCCTTGTTATCCAAGTGGAGCCGAGGGGGTTTTGGGGGCGGAGCTTGGGAAGGCATTTGGGGAGCGGCAGGGAAAGGGTGAGGGGCCGGTGCTGGAGCAGAAACTGGAAGCACGAGGGCCTGAATCCCGCCAATGACAGGCAGCGAAACAGCGTTCTTCAGCAGGGGGGAGCTCTCAGAGGGGGGTGGGCACCCGCACACGCTGGCCGTGCGACTGAACGCAAAGGGATCCTCACCCTGGCTGGAGCGCTGGGACAGGCCACAGCCCTGTCGCCCAGGCAGCAGGTGGAACTTCCCCTGCAGGAAGGACAGGTCCCCAAACAGGTCGTCGTCCCCGCCGCTGCTGCCAATGTGAATGGTGTGGCGGAAGTCCCCCAGCGGTGGGCTGATCATGTCAGTGGACAGAATGTCCCGCAGTTTCTCCTTCTTCCCTTTGCGGCTGCCTCGCTTCAAGTAGATGGGCGCTTTGGCAGACATGGTGGGCGCCTGCACAAGGCAACAGGTGCTGGCCTCTCTGGTGGATCTACCAACGCAGGGGCAACAGGGTACGCCGCTTTGCCCCCGGCGGGCGGTGAGGACAATGGAAGGACGGTGTGGTGGATGCTGCGGCACAGAAGGACAGTGTTGTAACCAGACCGCTTGTTCTTCTCTTGACAGTTAATGGTGAGGAGACACGGCATTTCCCACTGTCAGTCCCATCCGGCCGCACAGATTTCCTTAAAACAAAAACAGAGGATGAAAACCCGCAACAAACGAAAACGACAAATTAGAACTGGCAGCCGAAACATGAGAAGTGCTGAAATGCTGAAATCCAAAATGCTTCATTTAGTCACTCACTGTATGTGAAGCTCGTGTCAAAGCACTGAAAATCAGTGAAAACAGTCTGAGACCAGACCTGACCTAAACAGAAATAATGCTGTGCAGCAGCGGCTGGACTCCACCCGCTTCTCTTGTTCCATGTGAAAAACCATCTGCTCTGCTTGGGCCCCTCCCTGCCGATCAGGAAAAAAAGCACAACTGCCAGTCTGTGGTCTAACAGTCAAACCGATATTCACTCTGACCCCCAGCACAGCCACCAGGCACGGAAATGGCAGCAGCTACAGAGACACACAACACACTGCCAGCAGCCTGTGGCCCCATCCACTTAGGAGGTGCCACAAGGGACCCAGAGACCCCACAGGGACACACAGTCCTCCCCAGCTGTGAAAAGAAATAAAAAAGAAATTGATGTCAGGTGACAACCAAGGGAAATGAAAGAAAAAAACGCCACAGTGATGCACGGACTCGTTCTCACTCTCACATTACACTGGGACTTCAGAATGACACCAGGGAAGGAGCTAATCGATGAAACCGGAATAAATGAAAGCGACTACAAAAGTTCAAGCGCAGGCAGAGGATTCAACTCTCTGACGTAAAAGTTTCACTGGGCAACAGACCGATCTCTTACAGCCCTACTCCATCGAACTGAGACGGGATCCGAGGCCGTGGGCTGGAGACGGACCTGCAGGCCACACGCGGCTCACTTTAGGAAGGGGAGTGGAGTGGTTTCACACACTACTGTACCAGTGTGTCACACGTCCTCAGGATTACATCACACTGCTTGAGTTACATCTAAGAAGAGCTTCAGTGAAGAAGCAGCCTGTGTCACATGTACGGAGACTCTGCTCGCCCTCGGGGAGGAACCATATAAACTACGACGTATACTTACATGTTATACACGCTCCCGCACAGCAACACACAGCAACACAGGAAAACCCGTTTCTACTATGTGGAAACAACCAGGCTTGTGACCCGTCTCTCCTGGTGAGAAGCATCTGAAACCACAGATCCCAGCCAATCACACACACACATCTCCCGGCATTCGATGGAGCAGCGGCTGAGCAGGAGCTGGTGTGTGTCTGCCCACAACCAGCCAGCTTGTCCAAGCGGAGTGCCGCTCACCAGGTACTTCACCTGACAGAGTGGACCACACTGCCTGGGCCAAGAAGACTACAGTGTCTGAACTGAACTGTATCACTGGGAAAACTGGAGTTGAGGCTTGAAGGGCATTAGATCTTAAGGCAGCGTGATGTTCAGGGGGGAACTGCACTCATAAAACCCACTTCAGTGCTGCCTTTGGACACGTAGATGAGGAAAGTTCTACACACAGGAGCGTGTAAACTAGAGCACAGGGCCGGAGTTGGGCTCGGTCACAGAGAGAAGCCAGATCATCACGAGAACATTGTCATGTGATGTAAAGCACCCTGCATGCCTTCAACAGGCCCCCAGACACTTTGTGTCAAGCAGTTGCTGTAATAATAATAATAATAATAACAAAAATAGAGGTTATTTTCACTTATCTGTTTAACAGCACCCGTTTTAGTTTGTGCCCCTGATATTATGTTTTTGGTGCAGAATGTTGGGCTTTATAAAAACGCAAGCTTGTTGTTTTGCTTTTGCTTCGAAATGCCACGTGCTGTAGAAAGCTGCCAAAAGCGAGAAGCCGCTTATGTACACAGCACTCTTGAGGTGCTTCACGTCGGCCACACTCCACATATGACCTGCAGCACCAAACAAATGAAGAACATGTTGCTCTGTTCTGTCAAAGCTGTGTCAGCTGGAACAGGCTTCGCTTCATCTTGTACCCAGGGTTTCCTCCAAAAGGAGCCACCCCTTTTTGCAGAGCTCTTGGGACACGAATGGCCTAGAGATATTTTTACTTTTCTGGAGGAATATTTTCCTTTAAATTTTTGTTAAATTAATATTCTGAAGAAGGGGTAATTTTAAGCCATTAATATATGGAAACATAAGTGAACAATGGATGAGAAATGAAAAACAATGAAAAAGGGTCCACGGTATAAGGTGGAAACGTAAGAATGTTCTCCTTCCTAAAAGTCATGCCGTGCAGCAACAACCAACACCATGAACACTGACCATTCATGGAGACCATTCATCCACCTTAGTGTTTCTCAGCATCCTGTGCAGAGGGCGTTTATGTTACACACTGAGTCCTGGCTCAAGTCACCCGAAAAGCCCATCAGAGCTCAAGAGCATCACTGCAGCACCTGGAGCAGCAGAAGAACAACACACACTATCTATGCAGAACACACAGCCAGTGACACGTGTCCTACTGACAGCGCTGAACCGGCAAACCGGCTCCTGGTCGGGTGTCACAGCCAAATGCAAAACACCCACGTTTGTCTGCAGCTTATTGTGAGTGGGTCGCAGGGGTCCGGAGCCTGTCCTGGAACCAGTGTTCACTAGGCCAGTCCCCTGCAGGATGACCACACATGCCTGCAGATACTACTGGCCCTTTAGAGGGACCAGTGAACCGGATTTTACGAGAGTGTGTACAGCGGGAGGAAACCCATGCAGATCCAGGGGGTCATGCAACTCCACACACAGAGTCAGACTCAAACTCACACGCAAAGAGCGCAGGCGCTGCGAGACACCGAAATTCCCCTGAAATACACACCACCAGCTCAAAAAACGAAAGGGTGCATATTAATTTTGGGAGAATTTCACATAAACCTTTTAACATATCAAACTTTGGATGGTTGATGGGGTCTATAATGGCACACTGGAAGGAACCGATTGAGGATATGAGACAAGATGATGATGACATGAGTACAGGATGTTGGAATGGAGAACAAACATCTGTCTTTGTGTTAATGAACGGCATTCACTTGGGGAAAATCACACGACGTGATAATACACCAGCCACCCTCCTCCCCATCAGCAAACCGGAATCTCTTTTACTGGTTGTCATTCGTCTTCCACTGAGCTGATGCCTTCCTGCTTAGAGGTCATTTTCACTGGTGCTCTTCAGGGTAGCTTCCTCAAGACAACGCAGGGCAAAAGAAGGGATCTGAACCACTATGCCTCCTGCTGACCCAACAGAAAAATACAGCGCACAGTAAATAAGGACACGAGTCAAGCAGAAGACGTAAAAATGACAGAGATGAAGCCATTACAAGTCGCAGAAGTAACAATGACGGGAGATGCCTGCTTTTAGTCGTTTTATGGACAGGGAAAATGCACTTGTTACTCAACACAGTTTTTACAAAGCGCCCTTCCTTATGTACAACCTCAGTAAAAAATAAGCACAAATCCGCTCGCGTTCACGCACCCGTACCCTGTTTCATTTGGCACATAATGTGAGGGTCCCAGCTGAGCACACAGGATGAGTTCTTCATGGCTCTGCTTGGGGTCTGTTTGAGGTGAGGGACTGTCATCCAGACCTCTGTGGTATCAGTGAAACCCAGTACCTGGGGGGGGCTTCACACAGCGTTCGGTCTTGACTGAATTCAGCTGAACTGGACCGGTTGGTGTTTAGTTATTATTACAGGTGTGTTTTTATTTCTTATTAGGCCCACATATAAACAAAGTGAATCCAGCTGAGAGCTGACAGTGAAAGACACACAAACATGGTTGAGAAACACAATAAAACGTCCAGCAGAATAAGAAACTCAGAAAGTAGTTCTGTATAAAAAGTAACTGCTCTTTCATAAATAGCATAACAGGCATCTGCTTACTGTAGGTCTGAACGGTCCTTCTTTTTAAACAAAGTTTATTAGTTATTCATAATCCTAAACTCCCGACAGATTATGGCAGCTTTCATCTATTTAAGTGCAACAAACCCAGTTTAATGAAGAATTAATTTATTCACACGCTAAATGGTCTCTTTCGCCTCGGTATTATAAAGTCCGCAAGTTCTCCAGCTCTGCTGTTCGCGGTCCGTTTACCTGAGCGCAGCTGCCGCTCCTCCAGCCGCTATAAAAAGACTCCGTCCGTCTTCACCGGACACCGAGCCGAGCTCTCCGGCAGGACGATGACCCCGCCCGAATTGGACCCCCCCCCAACTCACTCTCCCACTCTCTCTCTCTCTAACTCACCCCCCCCAACTCACTCTCCTACTCTCTCTAACTCACTCTCCCACTCTCTCTCTCTCCCTCACCCCCCCAACTCACTCTCCTACTCTCTCTCTCACTCACTCACTCTCCTACTCTCTCTCT
>UFQX01001406.1:42378-58538 GCA_900497675.1 Arapaima gigas | reverse complement strand
CTTTTCCCCTTTGCTGTCGCTGTAGTAGATCTGCTGCTCGATGTTGCTGAGGTTGAGCAGCGAACAGATGCCCTTGAAGAGGCTTCCGCAAACGATGAGGGAGCCGTTGGACGGGTGGACCAGCAACAGCTTGTTGGCGTTGTTCGTCATCTTGGCGTCTGTGCAGCTCACGATGGGGGGTGTGCAGAGGTGGCTGTCCCTCTTGGGCCCCGTCTCTACTTTCCTCTCCTGGTTCAGCGAGGAGTCCAGCTGGTAGATGGCGTTGACGGCCCCCACGTAGATGCGGCCGGTGAGGGGGTCCTGCACANCTTTCCTCTCCTGGTTCAGCGAGGAGTCCAGCTGGTAGATGGCGTTGACGGCCCCCACGTAGATGCGGCCGGTGAGGGGGTCCTGCACAACATTGTTGATGAGGGTGCTGGATGTGAACTCCTGGACGGTTTCCTCACAGCAGACTGTGGAGAGACACAGCAGCAGAGCTGCCAGGGTCCACCACGCCATTTCTGAAAGAGGAGGCCGGCGAGACGGTTAGAGGTCTTTCTAAATGAGGTCGCTACCATAAAATTTGTCCAAACACAATGTTACATTTCACTTGATAGGTTTCAAAACATTTAATGCACTCTTTGCTGCTGCCTCGCCTTCCAGACTGCCTGTTGAACATTAAAACCAACGTAAACTCCAGTAATATAAAACCATTAATCAAGGTAGCAGGACCAGATTCACATTATAATGTCTTTTCTTCTTCCCCTTCTTCTTTCTGTCTTTTCTGCTGTGGTAACTAGACGTGATCACCACCTTATCCGGGAGAGTCACCAGGCACGACTGCGGAGCAGCTCACAGACTCTGTGTGACACGTGAAGGTCTCCCAGCTTTTATACCCCCCCCCCCCCGACTCACTCGTGTTTTGCCCCTTGTTGTTTGTGTAGCCATCGGTCTCGGCCAGCCACCGCCGGCAGGTTGCCGTCGCCGTCCGCTTTCGCGATCCGTGCCCATTTTTTTCGGAAACAAACTCACCAGCCATTGGCTGAAGGATTCTAATCACTCAAAGCCGTAATAGACCTTCGATTTTTGAGGTTAGGGACAAAGGGGTGTTTTTTTGTGCACTCTGATCTTTCACCTGCACAGCGGGCCGCCTCCAGCTTCCCACAGGTGCCTCCCGAGCACATCGATCCTCACCGTCTCCACCTTTGTCTTCATCGTTTGAGCGACGAGCGTTTAGCCCCCTCGCCGTGTATCTCTGCTGAAGTCACCGAATTCAGTCACCATCACACCTCCCGCTGCAGAAAAGTCGGCACAGTCAGAGCAGCTGCGCATCGGTTACTGCGCTGACATGTCGCACAATGGGGGGAAATTTATCGCACGGACGGGGTGGAAAAGTTACCGCAGTGACAGGTCAACTCGTATGTGAAACCGGAGAGCGAAATAAATCTGACCTCTTCGGTCAGGATGCAGAGGTCGGCAAAGAAAACGAGAAATTTGTTAGTGAAACTGTAGATGCGAAGCCGTGCCTGTCAGCAGCCGCTTGAGCCGCATGTCACTAAGCTGAGTTGAACCTTTTGCTAGAACCAGAAACACAAACAGAACTTATCAGCGTGGCCTTGGCAGGCAGCAGACCTGGCTCATCTGCCTCGTGTTGCTCAAGTCCGAGAGCAGGACAGAGAATGTGATCCCCGGCGGTTTGTTTGTAAAGACTGCAATAGCTATAAATGGTTTTCGTCTGCGGTGACAATAGCTTGTCTAACTTTTTCTAAAAATGTATTTACACTCAGCTTCGAGGAAGGAATTAAGCTTTAGTAGGAAATCGCTTAGATGTGATGATGCTTAACATTTTTGAACCCCGATTTACACGGATCTGCACTCAGACGTAGCGAGATGCTGGACACGCGCTGGTCCCGCACAGACAACCCCCCCCCGGCGTGTAAACACATACTCCTCTGGCCTGACCTAGCGGAGCAGCACACAGCCCTCAGGAATTCACTCCTTTAATGGAGTGTCTTGGGGGCAGCAGTGGAAATGCCCTCCTTTGCTCTCCCCTGAAAGACAGCAAGAGGCAGCAGAATTTCCCAGGTTTCAATCCTACTCCTGCTACGGTAAACTTACCCTGAAATTATACAGTGACAGTGTTAATATAATATCCCTGGAATGCACTGGCGTCCTGTCTAGGGTGTAGTTTTCTCGCCTTGCGCCCGGGGGCTCCGGGATAGACTCCGGGCTGCCGTGACCCCGACCAGGACGGAGTTAAATTATTCAGCATAAACGGGCAAATTCTGCACGTCTGACTGGACAAAACTGCCAGCTAGATATGTAATATTAATAGATATTTGTGATCTTTTCCAGGCAGGGCTGAAGATGAAAGGCCAAACCTTGTCCAAAGTGAAAGAAAACCTGCTGGAAGCTTAGCTGTGGATGATGGCGCCACCTGCTGGCGAGTACTATTATTTCCCTCCCAGTGACTGCATTGGTACCGTGTTTTGTCCATTTCCACCACACATGGCCTCACGCCTTCTTCACTGCAGGGGTTTAACGCAGTCTTGTCGTTAAAGCTGCAGCAAATGCGGATCAAACATCGCTACACGGTGACATCCCGCTCACAAGGCAGTGGACAGAGCTGCACGGGAAGCGTACATGAGGAGCAAAGAGGGAAAACGTCACATAACTCTTCACACGATAACTTTACCCCGACTTTTTGAATGTGACCTCCTCCCAGAATAACCTGCCCTTTATATGGAAGCGAAAAAGAAAAAATCTGACAGCTAAGGAAACCATCACTGTCACCTCAAACACGATGATTGGCAGGACTTTAAAAAAAAAAGGGCTGTCAAATTCTTATTGTCACCAGTATGAAATAGAAAGCGGCGCTAAGCGAGATTAGACAAAGAATCCTTTATTGGTTTGCTGTTATATGTTGAAAACCGATTTATAATGCGGTTTACGGAGCAGTTTAAAAGCGACGGCGTTGTGTCCCGATGAGGATACGATCGGTCGCGCGAAAGTGTGTTAGTGAAGGTTAACGTGGCAGGAGAGAGTTCTGCGGCAGTTTTCCTGATGCACACTTGTGGAGATTAACAGAATCAATTAAAATGAGGAATTTGGGGGTTTAATGTTTCAAAATTGAAGGGCATTCTCAGAGAAGGAACGCATCAAGCAGAACCACTTTGCATATTTCAGCAAAATATAATTAAGTGGCACCTAATTAACAATTAGATTCGGTACCTTTAATGAGCCGTACTTCATGTTTTAAACAACAGCCCCGTGGTGCTTCGTAGATCACTTTTATCAGAGGAAAGCAAGTTCCGGAAACTGGGAGGATTCTAACTCGACTTTTACGATACCGTATCTACGCGGGGACTCGGTTGGAGGATGTTCAAAAAGATCAGATGCGCCGTGTTCGTTAACAGACTTTTCCATCCCTTTTCATTTTTGTCGAAGCGGAGTTGCGAACAACCGATCGGGGTCATCTTCGCCGCCTCCGAGCCCTCCGAGGGCGGAACCGTATCTGGTCACGAATTTGGCGCTCCGCTGCTTATTAATTCAAATCCGAGATCCCCGTTTGCCTTCTTTGCACAGCAGCGATTTCACGTTCGCGTCGTCTTCTCTTCCGCTCGAGCGACGAGCTGCGCCTTCAAGCTCGGCACGTTTGATTCATTATAGGCTGTTAGTCGGGAGAGCGTAAAATAAATCTAAAATCTCTAAATCTGGATCTGGCCGCAGCACGACGGCACGGCTCCGGGCCTGTTTCAATCCAGGGTGTTCTGTTACAGTCCAAAGACGTGTGTTTCGGGAGGATCGTTGAGTCTAAAACTGCCTGAAGTGTGCGTGATCCTGTCTGTGGCCTGCGTTTCTGGGACAGACTCTGGACTGTTGTGACCACGGCTAATACCCGGTTCACGTGTGCGGTGCCGGCGGAGGGATTTGTACGTTGTACGCAGTGTGTGATGAGAAGGCCTTTAATATACAACAGTATCAGAGCGGACAGGATAGACATTGCCTGCGGCCCCCTTACCCTGCTTTCGGTATTTAAAGCCAGGACATTTCGCCCGTTTCTGCACTGAGGTCGGGTGACTCCTTTGGAAACCCAGCTGGCTGTTGGAGGGTTTTAATGGATCTTTATCAGGGAACGACACCGGTGGCTTAAGTCATAATCCCTCGGATGTGACTGCTGGGTGGGGGCGGCGGTCGCGCTGCCGTGTCACCCGTTGCCCTCTTTTTGCCCGCTTGCTGCGTCGCACGAGGTCTGATTCTCCGGGGTCGAGAATTAGCGTGCGAAACTCAGCCCCCCCCCGCCACCTTTGTCCGCGGTGACTTGCGCAGCAGAAACAAACCCGCCACGCGGGGGCGCTTCACGAGCAGGCCGACCGGAGCATCTCTTCAGTTCCCCAGCAAAGACATTGCCGCTGTGGGCGCGACGCGTAACCTTCTGCTTACTCGGAGCTGAAACGGAGCAGCGACGCGAATTAGCAGAGGCGGGTTTTTGCGCCGCTCCCACAATGCCGAGAAGCCGCCGGAGGATTTGCCGTCGCAGGGGACGGAGTGGCGAGCCTCGCCGTTTAAGCCGTACGCGGAATTACAGCGAATCAGGCACAGGTACAGGTATGCAAATTAGCGGATTACACGGTGTTTCTGCCATAACCTCCCCCGAGTTCTGACAGTAATAGTTCCGCCTGGCATCACGCTGCCTAGATTTTCCGGCACCCCAGAGCGGGCAGAACGTGGCGTAAGGCCTGAGACGCAGTTCTCCTGTTTTTTTTTTTTTTTTAAATGGGAATTTTCATAAAGTGTCACTTCAAAGCGACACACTTGACATTTAGAGACGCCGATACTAGTTAGCGCGTCTTCCCAGCGAACGACGCGATGACTGCGAAATGCGGCCTGACGGACGTTATTCGATTTGCCTTTTCCACTGTTGTTTTTCCTGCTGCGCTGCGGCGCACGTGTGACCGCAAACAGGGTCACCGCTGAGACGGAGCGCGTCGAGCGGCGGGTGGGCGGGCGGGGACGGCTCCTGACCTCGACTCGTGCGCCGCTGGCCGCCCGGGATAAAAACGGAGAGCGGCAGATGGCCGATGGTGGCGCCAGTTCAAGCGGGGGAGGCTGCCAGGGCCTCCGATCTGCGGCGAGGCCTCTCCTTCTCTGACCTCCACGGCACGATGGTCACGGCCGGGCTGTCGGTCACTCGCCACCACTGTGGTGCACGTTTACCAAACCAACCCCCACCTTAGACTAACCGACCTACTGATGCGCTTTAAGTCCTCCGAGTCACACCGGCTTGTTTATTCCGCGCCCAAATGCGGTACGTTTATTTCTATTCAACCGGTGTGGAACGAGCCAACAAAACACGGTTTTGCCTATTGACACGGGTAGGTGGCGTGTAGACGTGTTCGGGGGACAGCCCTTCAGACGTATGCAAATGAGCCGAGTCGGTACGTACGACAGCGTGGTCTGTAATCGCGCCCTCGCAGGTTGTCTTTTGTAATTACCTACCAGTCCAATTAATTACACGGTGAAAGGGAGTTTGAGGGTCCGACACGCCGTCAGTCACATCCCGGAGACGCCCGAGCACAAAGACCGCGGACATTTGGCGGATGATTGGTGGCATTTCGGGCTTGGAGCCGGGACAGGACGCCGGCTGCGCGGGCCGTGATTAGGCTGAGCTCGCGGGACCCGTGGGGAAACCCCCCCCCCCCCCCCCGATCCCGACGACTCCGCCGCCACGGTGGCGCAGATCAGACGTTAACGCTGGGAAGAAAGACCGTCTCGGCGTGGTCAGCACTACCTCCTTCCCAGGGCATCTGGACAGAACATTTGTTTGAAACCTGTTAATCCTGCGTGAAATAGCGGGTTGGTCTTGTTTTTTGAGCCTAGCATGTTTCTTGGACATGGAGTTGGGGATGTGAAACTCTTTAGGCTCCCGGTGATTCCGGGAGAGGCTCTGGACCACCGTGACCCTGACCGGGGTGCAGCAGTTAAGAAGGGTGGATGGGTAGGTAGATGGATGGATGGATGGATCTACCTGGGTGTTGTTTTGTTGCTCCTATTTTCTGAAGAAAGTCCTTGTTTCGATTTTAACATTATGCGGCTTTTAATTTGCCTTAATAAAGGATGAAATCTGAATGGAACACACATCTGTTCTCTTTCTCTCGCTGTCAAAGACACACACACACACACACACACACACACACTCACTCAGCCACACAAGCTGAGCCTGTTGCCGCTGCAGTTCTCCTGACGAGGACGACAATCTCTGCACCGTGACAGAAAACGTGTGTGTTGGAAGTTGTCATGCAACACGCAGAGTTGCGGGAAGCAGTTTGTTATTCACATTTATTTTTTAGCCGCAGGAGGCCAATGTGAGCTCAAGTCTCATAAATAGACGCCAGGGGGTCTGACTGAGGAAGTAATAGATCTGGCTACTCCCCGTGTGGCCTTTTTCCCTGCACGTCTGCAATATATCAGGCGTTCTTCATGCTCTTGGTCGGACTCCTCTTCAGCCAATGAGACTGTCCACAACTGACCGGCCCACGTGACTCTCCTCGCGTGTGCAGGGACTCCTTTTTTTTTTTTTTAAATTTCTTTGCATTCTGTACATTTTCGTCATGGCTTCCTTCCTCTCGGACCGGCGCGGGAGCGAAGACTGCCCGCCATCCAGACCACCTATGACGAGCAGTCTGTCAGGCGAGCTCACAACATCACCACAGGCCCCTCTCACCCTCCCCAGCATCTGTTCTCACCTCTGCTGTCTGGAAGATGCTGTCGCAGCCTGAGGGCCACCAGGATCAGGAACATCTTTTTCCCCACAGGCAGTCAGGTTGCTAAACTCCTGATAACTTAGGGACTGGTCACCACCACCAGCACCACTGACCACCTCCCACAGCATCATCACCACCGTTATCAGTCACTACTGTTCTTATCTGTTATTTATCTATTTGACATTTTCTTATCCATTAACCTCGTCCACCTATTGATTTACCTACTTATCTATATTCTCCCTCACTTTGTCTGCATTGTCCCGAGTTAAGTTGCCGGTTAATACTGGTCACTGAGATCCAGGAGAAAACACATTTAGTTTTCTCTTTAAAATCTGATTAAATGTAGGATAACAGCAGCAAAGTGAACCTTGAACCTCGATTCCACGTCTAACTTCATGCCAGCGTTGCGTGAACCATCACAATTAGGGGAGACAATGTCAAGCAGCTGCGTGGGTCGCCTTCAAAAGTCTCATTTAAACGCAGAAAATCCTAGAACGTGCTAAGCTGCCTCTCAGGGGGGCCACACCCAGCACGCGGAGGCGCTGCTTTAACGTTTCGGCCATTCTTCCAGCAGAGGGCGCTGCAACTACACCTCACCTGTCAGATTAGCTGTGCTCGAGACACCCCACACCTCTCACACCCCTCCTACGCACTTCAGCGCCAGAAAACCTCCAGATCTTCTGAGCCGCGCACGGCGGGGGCATTAAAATTCCTTTTCGTCACGTACGAGTCAGCGTGAAGCCCCCTGTCCCCGACAGCACGGGGGACCGCCGCACTTTTCCGGGAAGGGATGTAAATTCCTTGAAACTTCTTGATTTTCCTCTTTGGATTCGAGCAGCAGTGGTGATGGATAAACAGTCACTGTTGTTTCCATGTCGGGGGGGGGGGGGGGGGCCCCGGTAAGGACGGGGAAGGGCGGGCGGGGNGTCGGGGGGGGGGGGGGGGGGGGGGGGGGGGTCACGGTAATGACGGGGAAGAGCTGGCAGGGTGGGCTGTTTGTCTCTGTGTGTTTGGGAGGCCGCCGGTGTGGCGTGTCCTACTTTTGTCCCCGATCTCGTCACCCGGGGAAGAACCAACAGGGTCCAGACTCTCGCTGCGGGAGGCAGGGCGGGAACTGGGCTGCATGACTGAACCCCCCCCAAGGAACTCCTGAAGTAGAGAGGCAGCTCATTTGCATGCGCATAAATCATTCACGACTGACACACAACTTGCGGTGACACTCCAGAGACTAGAAAGCAACGTCAACTGCGACGTCCCTGCAAGTAGCGCTCTGCCCCCCCCCTCCCCCCAAGACGTGAGGGTCGCTGACGCAGCCGAGCAGCCGCCACACACACCCGCACCCGCACACGCAGAAAGGCCTCGCCAGGGCCTGGAACGTGGCTGAGGATGTGGCGTATGCGACTGGAAGGTTGTGGGTTCCAAACCTAGACAGGGACTTTCCTCCAGAGGACTTGGAAGTGCAGTTAGCGACAGTGGCTCGATGCTAAGGTCACAAAGTTAAATAAAGACGGTATAAATATCCCTTGTGTGCAGAGAAATGTATGCGTACAATATTAAACGTGTTTATGATCTAAAATCACAGGCTGCCCGCCGGATGATTTAGGAGGCGCACAATAGGGATCGAGAAAATCGTTTCCCTCCCTCAACCCCAGAGCTGCCCAAACACATACTTACACAGTTCAAAGGTGGGCAGAGATCCAGGCTCTCCAACCCTGCATTACTAACCATCAGAATAATTCAGCAAATTGTTGGAAACTAGTCTAGCTGGACAACCTCAGGGTTCCGACGTTCTGAAGCCCGCAAACATGATCACTGCGATGATGGCGGGACCCCCGCAGGTAAAGCAGGACCCCCTCCCCCCGTGCGGCGCTATTATTACAACCAGAAGGAGAATAAAGCTCCTGAGATGGCTGAGATATCCCAGGTCCTGCGCTGGTTTTCCCGCTGGGAAACGCGTTCTGAGACCCCGCGGAGGAGCAGGATACCGTGTTTTGCCTCGTTTTACTTGTTGAGCGGATCCTCGATCTCGGGGGGGGGGGAGGTGCTTCCACTGTTTCCACATTGTTTTTATCCCCCCCCCCCCGCGCGCGCTCCACTACTTTGTTTCCCTCTCTCCACAGGCCGCGTGTAAAACGAGCCCCCGAGGCGCGGGCTTTGTACCCGCGGAGGGGGAGGAGAAAGCGGCTCCTCGCGGCTCCTCGCGCAGCTCCGCGCTCTCCGTCGCCCCGCTTCCTGTTGCAGCGCCGCTCCCAGCGGATGTGAGGCTCTCGCGGCTCTCACAGGTGTGCGTCTCCGGCCGCCTCGCGCGACACACCTGGCCGGTCATGTGACCCGCACCTGGGCGTGGAGAGAAAAGTCTTCGCTCTTTTCCGTCTCCGGCTCGACGAGGGGGTCTCGTTCCCGGGAATGTTCGCTCGCGTCGCCCGTCCCCTGCGCGGCTTCCGCGGGAGGAACATGTGAACTTTCCGCCGCGGGTCTCCGGGATTTATTTCTTTTCTCATTTTGAAGGGAGGAGAAGAAGGAGCAGAAGGAGAAAAAGGGAAGAGAAGCCGTGAGTCGGGACTCCGCTGCGCGATCGGGAAGCGCGGATCCGAGGTGAGTCGAACCCCGCGCTGCGGGTCCTGTTTCGGGCGGCTCGGGCGGGCCGATCCGCGCCGGAGGAGCCGCAGCCGAACTGAGTCGGAGCTCATCGATCGGCGGGGGGTCAAGTTTCACACGGCGGGTGTCCGCGACACCCCGACACCGAGCCGCGGTTACCCTGTTTACACTCGTGGTGACACGCCGGTACCGTGTTCCTGGCGCCTTTCGACAGCGATACCCCGTTTTTACTCTGTTCCGGTGTTAAAACTGTGTGCACTGTGTCTGTTGACGGGCTGCTACTTTGCTACATCGCTCTTGTTTTTACACTCTTACAGTGTTACATCGCTACGTGCGGGCTGTTACTGTGGTACGCCGACAGTTACCGTGTTTTACTTGTACACTGTTGCAGTGTTACGCTGGTGGTTAAAACAGCCCGTTTATGTCCTGTTACATTTGCTACGTTAATGGGCTGAAGGTCACGTCTGTACTCCGGTGCGGTGTTACACACACACACACCTCTCTACACTCTCCCAGTGTTCCCTCTGCTGGTACGTCAGCACGTTGTGAGTCCTGCGCTACACCGTTGTACTGTTACCGTGGTACATGTTGTATGGCTGTAGTGTTACTCCGGTACACTGCTACCCTGACCTGCTTTTACCCTGTTGTGTAACCCTGGTGTGTGTTGCATTGCGGTGTTGGCGTGTTACACTGTACAGTGTTAGTGTTCCTGTGTGTGTGTGTGTGTGTGTTTGGTGTTGCAGTGTGACTCCTCACGGCGGACAGTTGTTTTACACCTTCCCTGCGGGCAGTGCGCGGAGGGGGTCGGAGCCCTGGCGTGTCCCCCTGTGCGCCTCGAACGGCCGGGAAGTACAGTAGAACACGGCACGGTGTGTCGGTGTGACTGCCGTGTGTATTCGGTCACCGTGGCGGCACAACCGGATCCAACCGACTCTCCTGTCTGTTTCTCTTTCGGTTTGTGCTCCTGACCAAATTCCACCTTGACACACACAGCTGCAGTCCCGCTCTGTCCTCGTGGTTTCCAGGCGTGACACACACACACACACACACACCGGCCGAGCCCAGGCAACGTGGGAGGTGTGTTTTCCACGTTCTTTCTGTGTTTGTCTCCCTTCCTGTTGCTCACTGATGTCGCTGTTTGTTTGTCGCCGTCGGCTGTGGACACAGTGGCCCCTTTCATGCAGAGCCCGGGCCTCTCGGCGCGACCCGCCCGTCCGTACCCGTCGGCCCCGGGGCCGGTGCTCTCGCTCACTGTACCGCCTTGTTCGGCAGGGGGGTCTCCGGACCCCGCTGGCTCGCGCTGCCCTCCCCCCGGCGTAGCGACGGGGTAAAAAGAGACGGTGCGCGGCGGGGATTATCCTCCATTGCTAAAGTAACGCAGAGCGAACGGCTCCTTGTGGACGTTCCGGCCGAGGGGGATCAGAGCGGCTCCCTGCGGCCCGGTGTAGGTGTTTGGGTCCGGAACTCTGGGCTTCCAGAACGTGCTGCACTTGAACGAACCAAGTCGGGTGTTTCTGACCACCGTTTCAGACCAGAGATGCCTGGGGGGGACACTTGGTTCCCTCTGAATAAGCAGAAACGGCTTCGCTCTGGGAACCGGTTGCTAATTTCAGAAAATGATGATAAGAAGCTTTTTCGGGTCCTTTAAATGTCAGTTTGCTGCGCTTATTAGTCCTCTGCTGCCTAAACTCACATTTTGGCTAAAGTGCCCCCAGGTCGCGTTTGCAGCAGGAAGGTGGAGGAGATGCGGCGAGGAAAATATCCGTTAGCGCCGTCGCTCGCCGGTCGGTATCGGCAAAGGCGACCGTTTGATATGAATGTTGGAGACGTGAGTCTCGAACGGTGAGACGCTAGCCGGGGTGACTTAGTGCACCCTGGCTAATGAAACGTCTGTGAGGCTGGGAGAGCAGCTCAGACTCTGGTCAGCAGGGGGTCAGAAGGACATGTTGTTTACCTGGTTATGGAGGCACTGTCTCCATTGGTTTATCCTTCTGGTTTTTCAGTCTCCGGCGCATCCTGGGTCTTCTCCGCCGTCGCTGGGCCGGACCTGGGCGACATCCGCGTTCGCCCCGGGGACGGGTTACGTTCACCGAGCGTCGCGGTCATTGTTCGCTTCCTTTCCTGTTGATCCCAAGTCTGCACCTGTGTGCTCCTGTTTATAACCAGAAGTGGTGTGTTTTGGTTCTTCAGACGTTTGTGGAAGCCGTTTGTCTGATGTCCGGCGCTCTGCGTTTCACACCTCGAACCGGCTCCAGGTTCTCTGCTGAGCAGCGGCAGGGGGTGTCCCGGGGAGGCCTGCTTGCAGTGCGCGGACCCTCTGTTTGGGATTGGCGGTGGGAAAGGGGCCTCCGGCTGCTTCCTCGCTGTACTTATGGTGCCCACTAATTTCCGTGTTCCTGCCCCTACGCCTGGACCTCATGCGAGACTTTCGGGTCTGGTTTGTTGGACGCTTTGGGTTTGTGGTTGTCTGGGACATACCTTGGTTTGTTGTTTCAGGTTCCTTCTGGGTTGGTGGTCTTCTCGAGTTGGTTTACATTCTTGGATCAAGATGCCTCCGTGCTTTGGCTTCGGTGACCACGGCGAGTCGTGTGCTTGGGTTGGCATGTCAGTCAGATGGCGTTACCATCGTTGAGGGGGGGGCCAATATCCCGGTGTAACTCCAGAGAATTATCGCTGATATCGCCTGGTCCCACCGACAACCGAGGAGCTCTGACGCCGCCGCCGGGTGGATCGGACCCCAGGGCCGAACCACGCCGCGGCTCGCCCACAGGCCCGGTAGGCGAGATCGCACCCTTTCTCGCGCCTTTTAATGAACAGCTGTTGACGCCGCCGAACCCGCGGGCCGGATCTCTAGCGCGTCGCCCTCACGCAACGCACGGTGCCACCCACCTCCTGCCTCCCAAGCCCCCGGCCCTCCTCCGGTTCGCTGGGCTCGTCCCTTTTCCGTGCCTTCCAGATGACAGTCGGAGCCAACGGGTGACGCGTTCCAGATCTCGGCAAAGCATCTTCTGGAAGGGGAGTTGGGGGGAGGCGTCATCTTCTCAATATGTAAAATTGAGAAGCTCGCAGCCGTTTCCCGTCTTCAGGGCTGAGGTGATGCAGCACAACCGACTTTAATTCGGCTCCTTTCTTCCTCACTTTTGCAGCCTACGACTAAATTCAGGCTGAGTTGGTCTTCAAACTTCACTAAGTTTGTTTGAGTTGTGTGTGTGGGGGGTGGGGGGGTTCACAGGCTCCTGCTGGCTGAAGAAGGAAGTTTGAATGTCTATTATTGTCTATTTTAGGGAGACCCAGTGCTGCTCATGCATGTGCTCTCTGTTAAGGCCACAAGGGACCTTTTCAAACGTCTCCTTCCGTTCATCAGATGCTTACATTTTTTTTTTTTTAAAAAGCTTTCTTATGTTTACAACCTCTTTTCTAAACATAGGAGAACTTTTTTTTTTTTTTGTGGAACTGGAGACACTCGGCAGATAAAACTAGGTAGAATAGATGGCTGCGGCGATGCAAGTCATGGCTTTACGGTTCCGGTTTGAGTCGTTTTTCCTCTTTTAATCGTAATAAATAAGAGACGACCAACAAACCCTGTTGTGCAACCTGACGCCTGGTGCGTCTCTCTCTCTCTCTCTCTCTCTCTGTGAAAGTGTACTTTTGCTTTGCCGCTGCATTAAAGGCCCATTCAGGGAAGGAAGCGGTTCTCGGAACGTGAGCATCGACGCGGCTAATCCTCAAACACAGCGCCCGCCTCGCGCCGGGATTATTTTTAATTATCGTTTGTAGCGAACAGCTAATATGAAGACCTGCTGCTCTGTGTTAGCAGCAGTAGGATATTGCTTTCTTCTTACGTGCGCTTTTGCCGATTAATAATGAAGAGGAGGGAAAAATAGGCGTTGGCCCAAGTCCGCTTTGTGCCGGGCTGGGGGGGGGGGGGGGGGGGGGGACGGGGAAGGGGGGGCGTCGCAGTTAAAGCGGTCGCGTTCACAGGTGGGCGTGTTTCNGGGGGGGGGGGGGGGGGGGGGGGGGGTGAGTGACAGATGCAGGGGGCGGGGTCACTCTCCTGGCAGCAGCTGCCAGTGAAGGTCAGTCCAACCTGCGCCCCACCGGTACCCGGGGAGTGATGGATTTGGAGATGAAGCCACGCTGGTGCCGGCCTAATGTTTACTTTCTAATCGTTTTATTACATTTGTGTTTTTTAAGTTCATCCGACGTTGATGTTGCAGACGGTGACGGAAACGGCGCCGCTCCTTTTTGTACAGTTGGACGTTTTAGCCGAGCGGCTCGGGGTCGGCGCTGTGTTGCGGGGAAGACCTTCCTCCTCCTTCCTCGCCTAGCAGCCCTAACAGGTTACTAACCTGGCAAGTGGGCTCCCGCCGCGCTGTACCAGGGATGAAACATCGTGTTAGACGTGGGTTACGCTGGCCGCGCGGGTGGGTTCGGAGTTCCGCTGCAGCAGCACGTGTGGCCTGTGAAGAACTTTATGGGAAGAGTGGTGCTACAACTCCGCATTAACTCTCTATGAATGTCACTGACTTGTCAATAAATATCCTCCAGAAGAGGCGCCGGGGCCGCGGGGATGCGTCGCCGTCCGTGTTGAAGAGGATCTTCTAGTGAGCCTCGTGTGAACCGTTCCTGGGTCACGGTGATTTGTTTCCTCTCCATTTACTGCCAGTAAATCACAGCTCAGTCACTGGACTCACCAGGGGAGGGGAGCAGAGGGGGCCACTGCATTCCAACCCTGCTCTTGTTTTGGTTTGTCAGGGCAGGACAGAGGTGTGTGTGTGTGTGTGTGTGTGTGTGTGTGTGTGTGTGTGTGTTGGGGGGGTTGCGAAGCCCTCGAGGAGCCTCACTAAGGTCTACGGATCTGGGCAACCTGATTATTTTCTTAAAGGCTCAAAGGTCCTCAGGTTCTCCTGGGCCTCGCTGCCCTCGGAGGTACATTCCTTAGCAGGGTGATAAGCTCCAGGAATCCCAGCGATTCCCATAAACATGCCGGCAGGGTTAGGCAGCCCATCGGTGGTAATCGACCCTTCCCCCATTCGTGCCTGTACACCTCCTCATTTCAGACTGTTGGCCTTCGCTCGGATTTGACCATTGATCTGATTTCAGCCTTGCTTCGGGCTGCAGAGCTCATCTTCAGAAAAGCACGAATTCCAGCCCCTTGTGTTTTGAGCCGCGAGCTCCCCTTCTGGTGGGGTGACGGCACTCCTTCATCCTCAAGGAGGAATCACAAACAATGACACAATAATAACTATAATAATAATAATAATAACCCCCCCCCCCACCCCCAGCTGCTGAGGCCCCCTGGGTGCAAACAGGCCAGAACTTAGTTTTAGCATTTTTCTTCTGTAACTTTGCTTTCTGCAAACGTGAGCAACGCTCCGTTGCCCCCTCGTTCCGGCCTCGCCTTCGCGTCCCGAAGCCCGAGCGGCGGCCGCTGCGGGAATCGGCCCGGGTTAGAAGATTGCGTATGTTTGCGGTATGTGGACAAAAGAGGCCGCGTGCTGGGCGTTTCCCGCTCGGCAGCCGCTGCTCCCGCTTCCTGTCAAGCGACCAGAGCTGCTGCGTCGATCTTCCTGCTGGCCGGGCCTGTAATGACAAGGGCGGCTACGACCGGAGCCGCGTCGCTCTGTTTGCTCCTCCACCAGCGTGGGCTCTTGCAGTTACAGTGTTTACAGCGGTACGGCTGCCAAATTGGATCTCCAGATCACATCGGTTTCCAGAGCAGTGTGTGTTTATTTTTTTGCGCCCGGTGTGGGACGGGGTTTGCCAGGCGGTTCGGCTAAGCTTGACTTTTTTGTTTACGGCCTCTGGGTGCCAATGCTACTCCGACTCTTATTTATTGCGGGGAAGTTTCTCAGGCCTCCTGCTCAGCTTGCGACGGCATTTCCGTCTGTCTGCACTCTCTAGGTTTTGCTCCCAACAGGTCCTGGACTCCAGATTTCCTACCCCCCCCCGTCCCCACTGAGCTAAAATATCTGTTTTTCCACAGCCGTCTTTCACACCCGTGTCTGAAATTCCGGCACGAATGTTAGTCGAGTGGAAGGAGACCAACCTTAGTGGAACAGTAAAGTCCTGGCGTGTTTTGATGAATTCTTCAGCGTCTCCTCCTACTTCTCAGGAAACATCTGATGCTTTCTGTTGCAGCCTTTTTTTTTTTTTTAAATAACTCTGCTGTGTTATTGTTCCGGTTTTGGGGGAACAAAAATGGGATTACGCAAGGAATGAAAACTTACCAGAATGTTCTGTGGGGAAGGAATACTCCCTGACAGTTTCTGAAGACGCTGCATTATTGTTAACTTAGCTGACGCTTTTATCCAGAGCAACTTATGGTGTTCGAGACGTTTGCTCACCCATTCGTGTACCGGGGTAATTCTTACCAGGGTAAATACTTTGCGCGGGGGGTAGTACAGCAAGAGCCGGGGTTGGACAGCAGGCCTTTGGAGCGTGAGGCTACGGCTCAGGCCACGCCGTCCACCGTTGGTTCTCAGAAGTAAGTCCAGATCTTTCTCTGGAGGTTTAGAAAGGCATGTGTGTTGAAAGCAGGTCCGTGGGGGTCGTAGAAGTGTAGACCAAACGTGTCGCGGCACAGACAACTCGCCCCGGGGGGGGCACGTGAAACGAAACCCGTGACTCTGAGAGCATGAGTAACCAGAGCTCAGGCCCCCTCGATTTACACCGAAGCACAAAGGCTTGTGGGTGTGAGAGATGGGCACCGTATCGCAGCTGCCCTGCCAGGAGAGTGACCGGCTTAAAGCTCCACCATTCTGTATCCCAGATGGAAAAACGGTGGGGAGTTTTTTTTTTTTTTTTTTTTTTTTTTTT